>SSNS01000080.1:896709-921284 GCA_006937985.1 Aphyosemion australe
ATCTCCAGAAACATAGAACTCATGAAGGTCCAACAAAATCCACAGAATCCAGCAATCAGTCACAGAAAAACAGGTTTTTAGAGGAATTAAGGCACAAAGAGTAGGGAGCTGAAATAGACACGTCCGCAGGCTTCTTATCTCCAGACTCTCCTCCTGCCACCAACAGAACAGCTGTTTTGGGGAGGTTTGTAAAGAAAATGCGAACATAGCGATATAATAACCATTTTGTTCTGTTTTGGAAACGTCTTTTTCTGTTCCTTTTATAAATCTGAAAAATGTAAAATGTGAACTTATAGGAAATCTTGTTGCATTGATCACACTGTTGGATTTACTTTATATCTGTTGACTCTCAAGCATTTAGGTTAGTGGAGTACATAGTCGACTAAAAACTCATTTTTATCGTCTAGCATTTCCAGACCTTGCTTGAAGGCTGCTTGTTTTTATGTGTCTATGTTCCATGAATTATATATATGCATGTTTTGTGTATTTTTATAGTTTTATATTGTCATTTACCGTTTTGTTTTTTATCATGTTTTTATGTTGTTCTTCAGCGCCTTGGCCTCCCGTGAAGGTGCTTTATAAATAAAGTTTTGATTGATTGATTGATACAAAGGCTATGTGTGCCTTACCTGGTATGAAATATAATAAAACCTATTTTGCCCAGCTGTGTGCAGCAGGTCTGTTTCTCTTCTAGAATAATGAAAACTGGTGAAAAATAGGTCTAAATCATAATCAGCTTTGAAATAAATTTCGATTAAATGATACACACAGATGATGAGATGTGTGCTAACTTGCAAAGTGTGATAAATGCAACAAGATTTATTACAAGTTTACAGTAACATTTTTCAGGTTCTTTTATAAAATAAACTGAAACTGGTTTGTTGTAAAACAGGACACAATGGTTATTATAGAGCTAAGTTCACTGTTGTTCAAAAAAACTCATCAAGCTCTGCCTGCAGACATTCCCTGCAGCGAGGAAAGACGGTTTGCTGCTAAATGAAATAGCCAATCGTAGGAGAGCCCTTCTAGCCAATCAGAGGCGAGAAAGGCGGGACCTTCCTTGGCCATCCTACGATTCCAAATTACGCCTCCCGCCAGCGTTTGTTTACCATGTGTGTTGCTTCAAGCTACCTGGAACAATACCCAACATGAAAGGGCGCATGTCGCCACCTACTGTACCGGAGTGGAATGAACTTCATTTGAGACTTTGGTTTTCTAATGAGCATGTAAACGAGGATAAAGACTACTAGCTTATTATCGTAAGATCGACATATAAGACATGAAATGTTCAATTTAAAATGTTCATGAGATATTCAGCCCTTAAAACATTTGCACTTATAATTCAGATTTTTGTTTATTTATCTTAAAGTTTACATTCCAGCTCATTGAAGCACTTTAAACACTTTTTTTTACTGTTTCATACAGTTCTGCTACAGTAAAAAACTTTATGTTTACTAGATTGTTAATCATTTCTAATATTGCCTAATCAACATTGCCTATATGGACAGAGATTAGAAACACAGTGAACCTGTAAAACTGATGATAAATGCAATGTGGTCAAAAATTTGTGTGCACCTAACTTTTGTGCCAGTGCACCTAAGGAGAAAATTTAGGCGCACCGGTGCAACCAGTGCAAAAAGTTAGTCTAGAGCCCTGATGTCTGTATGAAGTTTATAATGAATACATTTTAATGAGTGCATGTGGGTACTCCTGGCTTGTCTTGGATACAGGCAAGGGGGTCCTCAAGGAACAAAGGTTGGGAACCACGGGTTTAAAGAACCGAAGCTAGTAAAAGAGGCAGCCCAGAAGTTATTTCTTGTAACCCTAAGATGCCATGGCATCCTTTTTGCTTTACTCTAATATCAGGTAAAGAAGGCTAGAGGCTAACGTTGAGCTAACAATGCTAACAAAGATTTAGAGACAAATAGTTGTATCTAGAAAAATCTCAAGCTATTTTTTCAATTACCAACAACTTGATATTACAGTGAAATGGGTGAAGTGAATAATGAGTCAATTGTGGTGTTTTACTTCCATTAATGAGTCCTTCACTACACTCACTGGCCACTTTATTGGGTACACCTGTCTAACTGCTCGTTGACGCAAATTAATAATCAGCCAATCACACGGTGGCAACTCAACGCATCTAGGCATGTTGACATGGTCAAGACCATCCGCTGCAGTTCAAACCGAGCTTCAGGATGGGGAAGAAAGGTGATCTAAGTGACTTTGAACGTGGCACGGTTGTTGGTGCCAGACGGGCTGGGCTGAGTATTTCAGAAACTGCTGATCTTCTGGGATTGTCACGCACAACCATCTCTAGGGTTTACAGAGAACGGTCCCAAAAAGGGAAAACATCCAGTGAGCGGCAGTTCTGTGGGCGAAATGCCTTGTTGATGCCAGAGGTCAGAGGAGAATGGCCAGACTGGTTGGAGCTGATAGAAAGGCAACAGTAACTCAAATAACCACTCGTTACAACCAAGGTCTGCAGAAGAGCATCTCTGAACACGTGGAACCTTGAGGCAGATGGGCTCCAGCAGCAGAAGACCACACCGGGTGCCACTCCTGTCAGCTAAGAACAGGAAACTGAGGCTACAATTCACACAGGCTCACCAAAACTGGACAAAAGAAGATTGGAAAAATGTTGCCTGGTCTGATGAGTCTCGATTTCTGCTAAGACATTCGGATGGCAGGGTCCGAATTTGGCATCAACAACATGAAAGCATGGATCCATCCTGCCTTGTATCAACGGTTCAGGCTGGTGGTGGTGGTGTACTGGTGTGGGAGACATTTTCTTGGCACACTTTGGGCCCCTTAATACTAATTGATCATCGTTGCAACGCCACAGCCTACCTGAGTATTGTTGCTGACCATGTCCATCCCTTTATGACCACATGGACCCATCTTCTGATGCTACTTCCAGCAGGATAATGCTCCATGTCATAAAGCTGGAATCATCTCAGACTGGTTTCTTGAACATGACAATGAGTTCACTGGACTCAAATGGCCTCCACAGTCACCAGATCTCAATCCAATAGAACACCTTTGGGATGTGGTGGAATGGGAGATTCATCATGGATGTGCAGCCGACAAATCTGCAGCAACTGTGTGATGCTGTCATGTCAATATGGACCAAAACCTCTGAGGAATGTTTCCAGTACCTTGTTGAATCTATGCCACGAAGGATTAAGGCAGTTCTGAAGGCAAAAGGGGTCCAACCTGGTACTAGCACGGTGTACCTAATAAAGTGGCTGATGAGTGTATAACAGCAAGCTAACAGCAAGACAGCAAACAATCAAAATTCCTCTAATGCCGGTGGCATACGACTGTAATAAGTGTAGTAAGTGCTCACTGCTGTAAAACACCCAATAGTGCTGACACCAGATAGGAAAATGTATTTATCTACTCATCAAATAACTTTGACAGATATCAAACTTACGGAACGGCAATATGAGAGTCATTTTTTGTTTAGAAAAATGGACTGCAGTACCCACATTTGACCACAGGGTGTCATTCTTACTTCATTCTTACATATTGCACCTTTAAAATTAGCCATTTTGATAATAAAAACTGAAATAATCCACTGTGAAGTGACAATATGTCAATAAAACATATAATCAAAGACTTTTATATAATTTGTTTTGATTATAACTTTATGACCGTAGTCCTTTTAACTACTTTGTATTTATTTTACATTCTTATTTACTGAAGCTCACAGCATTAACAGTCTAAACCAGAAATTTTGCTTTGTAGTTTGTTTCTTAGTTACTACATGTTACTTATATGTTCATAATAACTTAATTTCCTTTTACCCCGATCCCTGAGTGTATTGTTGGTGTTTAAAATGAGTGTTTACCTCCACGGTACACCGCTTTAGCCACAGGAGCTCCAGCTCCACCGTGAGTTCTCAGGACACCTTCGACCACCTGCTTCAGGATGGAGTGGTTCACACCTGGATGGACGCATAAGACATAATGCACACCTGAGCAGGTTTCCCTTTGACTCTACCTTTGGGGATGAGCCCAACAATAGCAAGAAACCAACAGTTTGAAAGAATAAGAAAGACAAAGTCAGATCCAGAGGGTGAGGTGATGAAACAACACTCACCTAGACCTACAACAGCCATTCTGCCAGAGGTGAAATTATCCTCAACAAAGGAGTGTAGCTACAGGAGAGGAAGAGTGTGTGAGAGCTACACAAACTAAGAAACTTGGATTAGTTACACACATTTCTATTCTAATCACTCATCAAGAACAACGTCATTTCCTCTAAACGACAAAAAACAGATTCCTACCTGTTCAGAGGTGATCCGACCAACCATGAAGTCAGGACAGTACAGGGAGTTGGACAGGGCGTTTTTGTACGCTGCTTCATGCAACATCTCCATTACATCTTTAAGAAGAAACAGAAGAAATCTAAACTTCTGTTTGTTTCCCTTCCATATCAGGAGCTAAATACCAGATAAAACTTTAGATCATGAACCAGCTGTTTGATACTCACTCATCTGAGGACACTGCTGAGCCAAAGCCTTGTCAATCTTCACCCTGGGTGTCAGGTCGTTCACTTCCCATGGCCGAAACTCCTGAGCCGTCGTCACGTTGACCAGAAACTCCAGGAGCGGTTCTCTAAATACATGTAAGGCGTCTGCTAAAGCTTAGAGCGGGTATAAGCACAAACACAAAACCTCCAAATACTTAAAGACAACAACTTACAGGTCATCTCTCAGGCAGTCTGCAGTGTAGACCATTGTCTCTCTGGATCCCGTCACGCTGGAGGTGAGGAGATAAGAGCTCATTGTGATGAGTGTTGATTATGGTGTCTACAAAGTGCCAAATGGAAACATCGAGCACGTGAACGTGACACGCACAAGAAAGTTATAACTCTTGAGTGAAAATATACTTTGTGAGAGGACATTTGTACGCTGTGAGAGAGCAAACAGTGTCTGCAAGAGCACAAGCATCTGCACAGGTGACTGTGAATCAAACCGTGCATGCACGCGTTGGCCAACGAGCACATGGCAGTGACAAACATGCACGCAGCAGCCTCTCCGCACGCTCGGTTGCTGAGTGCTCGTTCGACTGCTAGACTTTTGGCACTCTGGAGGCGGGGCCTGTGGCTGATCTGCTCTTTCCTCTGATTGGTGAGTTCTGTCCTCTCCCCACCCCTCCCTCAAGAGCCCATTGGCTTCCTCTTGAACCACTATGGCGGTTCGTAACCCTGTCAGTAAAAAACAAGTGTATATATTTATTTCTAAATGTTCATACATATAAAACAGTTTACCTCATTGAAATGTTAATATTTGAATTACATGTAGAAAAATTATATTTAAATATGTTTTCCAACTTGTTACGGGTTGACAGGAAGATTTTTTTCCAAGAGGCCAGTGAAGTGCACACACAGGTGAGACAGAGGACTAGCGAAGGTTACTGTTATGTAATAAATGAGCTAAAGGGTTAGCGCCGATGGGTTAGCCTCAGCGCTAGCACTGTTAATATTTCAGTGTGACTTCATTCTTTGTTTCTGTGCAAATTGTTTATAAAGTTGCAACAGAATCTAAGCAATTAAGAGTTTAGCAAATGGCTGCTGAGTGTAAATGTTAAGTGTGTTTTTGTTCTCAACAACATGTGCTGTATCTGTTGCACTCATAGAGGTTTCTCATAGCTTCTTCGTGTCGCTGAGCCGATTCCATTCAGAGGTCTACAGGAGTTTGTATTTTGCTTCTTCTTGGTAAGAAACTTCACAAAATGATAAATTCATCATGTATGGTTTAAATGTTTATGTTATCTTGTGATATGTACTTTCATTGGAGAGAAGGTTTTGAAATCCTAACCCTGCTGCTTTCTACATGTCAGGATTCATGGTCCCTTTGAATTCATCTTCAACAAAGATTGATGGACATTTGAGTCCATTTAGGGATGATGAACCCCCACAATCACCACCACCAGTATCTTACTGTAAAGTGTTGAAACCAAACTCTGTGTCTGTCACATTCTGCTTCAGCAGACCGATCCTAGAACTGGTCCATTCTAACCCCTTCTTTCCACCAACAGCTGGCTGGTCACTTAACGTATCAGCAGTGAACCAACACCCCGACGGGTGGACATTTTGTTCTGTTGTTGCAATACCACCTCTGAACACTAAGTGTCGCCAGAGTTTCCGTGTTCCATATTGAACCTTTAACTTTGTTTTAAAACAGTTTTTAAAAAATCATGTTCTGATAGATGAGCTTCTTTTTAAAACTTTCACGTCTGGAATTCTTTTGTTGTAAATCCTTGAAACCCAGTTTAGATTTAGTTTCTTCCATGGATTCTTTCATTATAATGAATCAGAATAAAACAAAATTTTAAAAACGTTGTAGCTATCAAGCTTTAGTGCACTTTTTAAAAATATGAAAGAAAGAATATTTTGGCTAAAAGCTTCTTCTTCCTCTCCATGCCAGTTGGTGGCATTTATGCCCAGATTTGTTGTCTGGCTACTGCCATTGTGGTCCAAGAGGGAGCCAATGGGCTCGAGTAACGGGGTAGGGAGAGGACAGAACTCACCAATCAGAGGACAGAGCAGATCCACCACAGGCCCCGCCCCCAGAGTGCCAAAAGTCTAGCAGTTGAGCGAGTGAGAACTCAGCCCTCTCGTGATGTATATTTTCACTCGAGAGTTATAACTTCCTCACATATGTCACATTCAAGCACTCAATGTTTCGTGCACAAGATTTGGCACTTTAGACACCATTTAATGACAGGAAAAGCGTGTGTGTGTGTGTGTGTGTGTGTGTGTATAGAGGCTTTAATGCCTGACCTCAAGCTTCCTCCCAATGCTTCCACACTGCGACAGATCCTAAAGGCAGACGCTCCCTTTGTTGTCTATTAAAAGACAAAATAGAGAAATAAGACACCAACTGTCAGACGATCAGTAAAGATAGAGAGAATTAAAAATTGTGATTCACTCAGCTGTCACAGAAATAACACATCTACTCCTTCAAAGCATCACACATTTACCACAAATCCTCACAAATTACCAGGTTTGCTGCCAGTCGTAACACGTGAGAAACACCCTGGTTTTCTGAGGTCTCGAAGCGACTTCCAGCTTTCACAAACACTCCAACGCTCGACAAAGGGGAATAGTTCTCCAGTGACGCGATTACCAGCCCATTCGGGAGTTTCGACACCTAAAGCAGGGGAGAAAAATGTTACCGGAAGCCCAAAACATAATCTGTAAAAAGGAAATGTTCAACTTTGATTATATTTAGCATATTTTGAGTTTTCGTTTACAAGAAAAAAACATTTCTGCTAACAAAGGAGCAGCACCTACTTGGACATTTTGTGGAGGAAAAGGTGAAGTTTGGGCAGGTTTTAGGTTTGAAAGAGGTTCAGTGAGAGTTTGACCCCTTCTGGCAGCAGCATAGCAGCGTTTCTGTAGAGAAGGGTGACATTAAATCAAAAACAATGACTCATGTAGGTGGGTAATCACTTTAGGTGACAAGAACGAGTGTTTGTGTGAAAGTGGCACAGAGGCTTTTTAAACAGAATGTCTAAAGTAGTTAAAGGTTGAATATGGAACATGAACACCAAAGCGACATCTAGTGTGTGGAGGTTGTAGCTTCAACAATAGAACAAGGTTTCCAGCTGTCGGGATGCCAGGTTTGCTACCGATACATGAAGTGAGCAGCCAGCATCATGACCATGACGACCTAAACTCACTCTGGTTTTAGATCTTTTATGGTCGCTCCTCTTCTGAGAAGGATAACGACATCTTCTGGGCTCAGAAGCAGCTGCTTGACTTGCCGAGTCCGACATTTTCCACAGTGCCAGCCTCGCTGTGCTGATCGGACCGTTTACTGTATTTGGAAACCCGCAACGGTGCCCTCTAGTGGCTGGTAGATGTTGTGCCCGTCAAAATAAATATTTGATTATTTTTTAATTAAAATATAGCTTTTAAAGGAAATACTGTACCTTCATTCTGCACACCTCTAAACGCCCAGTGGAGGGATCATTTTTTAAAAAATATAGCTTTTTATTAAATTGTTACATAAATTCAACCTTTAACCACAGAATAAACAAAGTACCAGTGTGACCCCTGCTTTCCACCGCAAGTGAAAGCGTTGCGAAACGGCGGCAAAACGTCCTACACTGCAATTAGCCGCCGTTATAGAGGATGAACTTCCTGAGGCAGCTGAAGAAATTCAACCTGCCAGAACAGTCGATGAGGCAGTTCTACACCGCAGTCATCGAGTCCATCCTCACCTCCTCAATCACCGTGTGGTACGCTGGAGCCACCACCAGGGACAAGAAGAGGCTGCAGCGTGTTGTCCGCTCTGCTGAGAAGGTCATTGGCTGCAAACTCCACTCCATACAGGACCTGTACACCTCCAGGACATTGAGGCGTGCAGGTCGGCTCACAGCTGACCCGACTCACCCTGGACACTGTCTCTTTGACCCGCTCCCATCTGGCAGGAGGTTCAGATCCATTCGGACCAGAACCTCTCGCCACAAGAACAGTTTCTTCCCCTCTGCTGTTGGACTCATGAATGTCAATCCTAGGGCTGCCCACTCCAGTCGCTTGGTCCCAGTCACATGACCCGGTGTTGTGTTTGTACCTGAAGCTGATCCACTCTGATTACTACCTGCACTGTGTATATAGTAGCTGCTTCTCTAATTATTGCCACTTTTTATAATAATTATTTTATCATGACTATATTATTACTTCTTATATTTGCTTATCTCTTATTTTTTATCTTTCTTTTTGCACCAAGTACCGCAGCAATTTCCTAATGTTGTGATTTCTCACACATCTGGCAATAAAACCCTTCTGATTCTGATTTTGTGACCTCGCGGGATCAGCTGTGTGGAACTCTTTCGCTCCCGTTTTGCGTCAGAATCACTGCCGGTTGGGAATGAGCTCACGGGTAAAACAGCACTATTACATTACGCTCCGCTTTCACGTCCTGTGGAAAGCCAGGGTAAGGCTGCAGTGCATTCTGGGATAGTGGGCCTTAACACTTAGAACTATAACTTGCCAGAGTTTGAAGTGTATACATAAATAAGCAAAGCACCCTGCTTTGTGTAATGTGTATACTGTATATTATTAATGGGTGATATAAAAGTCATACAGTAAAAAATGATAGAAATTTAGCCAACTGTATAAATGTTGACTCTACTGGCCTACTGCAATAGTGAATGTTAATGAATGTTGTCTACTTTAAACAAATGTATGGCAGCAGCTGCAGCTTGTGAAGAAGATGAGGCAACGTCGGTTATATGGACCTGATTTGGATTTAAGGAGTCGGAAAAAAATCCTCTGCAAAATCTGCCAGTAAAGTCTTATCTGTGTTAATAACGCTTTATTGCAAATTTAATGCTGTTAATTATTTTATGTGCGACTAACCCACAGGATTCCAAACCTTTTGGACTTTGCCTTAGATATATTTTGCCAGATTTTGTCATATCGCCCTTCCCTACTGTTTATGTACGTAAAAACGGTTTCATTTTAACCAAACGAAGCCAGACATTTGGACTCCTCATAGTCATTTATAATATTTAAGTCCTGTTATCCATCCAACTGAAAATGTTATGATCACTGAGTCCAACTTTTTATAACTGAATACAACTCTCTTAGTCGCACTTTGCAACTTCCAGTTTAAAGTACCACCCAGATTACAATGCACAGAAAAATTCACAGTACTGCCTCCCTATAAACCAGGGGTGCTCAATCCTGGTCCTGGAGGGCCACCATCCAGCATGTTTTTGTTCAGCATCACCTGTTCAGCAGCTCATCAAGCTCTGCAGAAGCCTGTTAATCGCCTGCTGATTAAAATCAGTTGCGTTGAAGCAGGGAAACAGCTAAAACATGCTGAATAGGAGCCCTCCAGGACCAGGATTGAGCACCCCTCTAAACTACGAAAAAAAAACATGTAATGTGAAATTTATTGTGGTAAAAATGTTTATAATCTGACATTCCTATGACCTTTCATAGTGTTTTTATATATCAAAGTTGTTTTGAGACAGAAGCAACAAATCCTACAAGCCTACAAATCTAGACCAACCATAGCAATAGCAAAAAGATTCTGCTCTGCAGGTCGGTCTAGCTATGCTCCATTGTAGCCTCAGCAGGTCTACCATTGGCCAAAACAGTTTTCTATCTGGCCAATCACAGAGCTCTATGCTTAATGGGCGGGCTTAATGCTACTAGAGCTGTGATGGAGAAAAGCAACAAAAATGGAAACAACGGCTGTGTCCAAATCCAGGGGTTGCGTGCTCATGAGTTCGGATTTTAAGACCAGTGACGTCACAGCGCCGCGTCGAAGACCGTCCAAATTCCAAGAATGCTCAGAATGCGGTCTTGAAATGCGTTCTTCTTTTCCCCGATTTTGAGAACGGGTGCGGTGTAGTCTCCGCGGTCTCCCCACCTCCATAATTCCCGTGATGCACTGCGGGATTGATTTCTGTAGAAACGGGACGCACAGCAGTAGAGCAGCAGGACGACTAGTTTATTCAAATGTGACTGTACAAAAAGTAAAAGCCTGAAGTGGTTGTTTTTAGGCGTTTCCCATTCTCATTAGGCCTGTAATGTGTTTTTGTATTCTTGTTCGTCATTACAGTTCATAAAATTGGTAAATCATAAATCAAAAAATAAATTATACAATTAACCGTGAATAATCCAGCATCGTGGATCCATATTTTGTAATAGATTTTCTTTAAGCAGTTGCTAGGTGACAGGAGTAGGGGCGGGACTTTTATTTAAGGCTAGAACGTCCACATTCACAGCTGTTAACATCCGGTCTAAGTGGTCACGGAAGAACACGTTCTCCTGAGACCAATGAGGACGGGTACTCAGAAGCATGCAATCCCTGGATTTGGACACAGCCAACAATAGTTAGAAACAGCTTTGGCACATGAATCGCTTCACCTCCTTACTGTCCGTAAGGGGTGGGCATTTTGTAGGCGTGGCGCTAGAATTTCAGCCATGGCACAGCGCCACGGTAAAGCCTATGAAAGGGTAACACTGGTAGAGGTCATCACTCTGATTGGTCCTTGTGCTGTCCAGTTACGGGCAGACACAGTTTGATAGACAACCATAGATTCCAGCCGTTTCATTGGTCTGTGGCCAGACCATATATTTACATATATAGGATGGCATGCCAAGCTAACACTGTGCAACTGGCCTCACTAAGACTAGAACTTATCTAATCTGTCCAATCAGAACTAATCACTGTTTCTCCAAACTGAGGCCGTTCAAAGAGACATTTTCAACAGGTCAGATATTAATAGTTCATGCCGTTTTCACAGAAACACTCCTTAATTTAATGAGTATAAATAAAGATATATATTAAATGCCTTTTAAATAGCTCAGAGCTTAAACCAACCCAGCTTGTTTACTGGGTCCTCTGAGATAATACTGTATCACTTTTAATCAGAATGTCACAAAACTTTGACAGTTGTTTTTTTTGTGCTTCTTCTCCAATAAGCATCGAAATAAATACAGGGACACGTGAGTTTGAAGGGTGACCTTCAGGTTACATTCAAATGAGTAGAGACAGAAGTAAGCTCAAACTCGTCTCTGAAGTGTTGTTTTCTATACACAGGACTAGCGGGTGTTAACTTAGGGAGTCTTTTCCATGAGGTCAGTTGTATTTAGAGGCAGAATCCTGCTCCACCTGGCCATATGTGAAGCTAACTAGCCAGCGTGCTAACAGCTACATGGACTTTGGGTTTCAAGAAGGTAAACAAACTATAGAGGAGCCGAGTTTAGATGCCACACTGCTGACAAAACACCAAACTCACCGAGAAATTATTCAGAGAGCGGACTCCTTTCATGGCTCCTGAATCTCCTTTACCGGTGTTGTACAAAAACAAGCGACGGTTAGCCTGTTTTGCCTTTAGCTTCAGCACCGATTACCCACAATCCACCGGGCCGAAACGAAGCGACTAGGGTGCTTTTTTTCAGCAAGACACCGGCTACTGACTTTTCAAAATCAAAACTAGAACTACAACAAGTTTTTCTTTACATGTCACGATGTTGATGTCGATTTATCAGTATATTTTGACTTAATCTGACATCCTGTATCAGATTAGATGTTGGATGCTGTAAATTGTTTTGTTCCGATTGTTAATAAAGTTTGAAAAAAAAAGATTAGTATTAATAAAATCTGACATTTCCCAACAGAAACAGTTCAAATCAGCTCAGTTTTTTGTCAAAAACTAAAATAATTAATTGGTAACGCTTTATTTTCTCTGCTTTTAATGTGTATGAATTTTGATTGGTCGGTAATTTTTCAGTGTCTTGTTTTATTTCATTTACAGCAGAGCTATTTTGCTCAAGAAATGGTTGGAATGCTTGTTTATAGATACAAAAATGTTTTTGTCTTCCCCCTTTCCCTAAATGGTAAATGGCCTGTATTTGTATAGCGCCTTAGGGTTCTACAACCCCCCAAGGTGCTTCACAACACAATCAGTCACCCACCCATTCACACAGCTGCCCTGGGGAGCACTGACAGAGGCGAGGCTTCCGAGCACTGGCGCCACCAGTCCCTCCGACCACCACCAGCAGGCAAGGTGGGTTAAGGGTCTTGCCCAAGGACACACAGCAGCATTATCTGGCAGGAGCCGGGATCGAACCTGCAACCTCCCGATTACTGGACAACCCGCTCTACCTTCTGCCCCAGTTAAACATTTTGGGATTAAGGTATGGTATTGTGCGATATAAAAGCATGAAAAACAGACATTTGGAGGAAAAAGATCAAACTCTGAAAGAGCGATAAACAAAATGTAAATATTGGCCTGATTTGGCTAATAAAATTATTGATCCATCCTCAGTTACAACTTCTTGTGTACATAAAACACTCAATATTTAGTTGCACTATATTTTCTTGAATATTCAGGCTACTTTAGTCAAGAATACAAACTAATTAGTAAATAAACCGCTTTATTACAGCTATATTCAACTTACATTCACAAAAATGACACCAAGTTACAAAAATACTTTTGAACATTTCACAGGTTGAATGACAATTATTCAGAACTCACAAAGTTTTTATTAAAAGACAGCTCACGTGTGTACGCTTTCCCACAGGTTGCCTTTTAAAATATTCACAAGATAAACCTTTGGCCCACAGAGTTTGCAAAATATGCCCAACAAAGGTAAATCTGACAGCATACCATACACATAATACAAAACTGCAACACGTTGGCTGGGACCATCTTCAGATTGAGACGTACCTAAACACGTTCACGTCACACCGAGGGTGATTTGCTGAAAGCCACAACAACTCCAGATGATGTGAGCCAACGCCGGCGTCTCAACCACCACTCCTTCAAAAACGAGAAACTCAAGCGAGCAAAGGTACTCTGCAAGGCGTCACCAGCTGGAGCTGATCACTTCTGGACTCCAGTAACAGCTCAAACAGCTCTGAGCCAACCCCACGCCGCTCAGATTAGTGAACTCCACAACTTTGAGCTCAGCAGCACAGTCACTGAAGACAGTGAAAATGGTAAAAACATCACCTCTTCGTGGCGTTTTAGTTGCTGTTTGAAGTTTCAGGACAGCTGCTTATGTAGATGTCCTTCCTCAGCTGGAGAGACACACAGCTGAGCCAGCTGCGACTGGTTGGCATCTCCCCGACAATCTCCCATGTGTCGGTCTCATCACAGTACCTCTCTATAGTGTCATGATATCTGCAAGAAAACAACTATTAACATAAAAAAAACGTAGGAGCTGTATTTGATGTTTTCTACTGATGTCAGAGGAATCATCTCACCTGTCCCAGCCTTCTTCTCCTCCTAATACGTAGATCTTTCCATCTACTACAGCAGCGCCTGGCCGGTAGCGTCTTTCCTTCATGGGAGCGCACATAGTCCACTGGTTAGTCTTGGGATTGTAACACTCCACCTTATCCGTGTTCTCTGTTGAGGCATGCCATCCGCCTGAAAAACAGGAACAGACTTTATAGAAATGACTCCAACGACCACAAAAAGACAAAGGTCAAGTTTGTTACCGATAACGTAGATCTTTCCTTTCAGCGTACATGCAGCTGATCCAGAGCGGGCGATCTGCATGGGGGCAATCTCTGTCCACGCGGCGGTTTTTGGATTATAAACCTGTGCCAGGTCTGTGCCGTCTCCGTCCTCTAGAACAGCTCCACCTACCAGAAGATACACCAGCAAATAAGGAAACCCCCCCACACAAATGACTCCTTTAATAAAATAATGCATGATATGGTCAGAAACACCTGCACGTTTCCTACCAGTAACGTAGAGAAGGCCATCCAGCGCCACCACCGCAGGACTTGTGACGGCCATTTTTACCGACTGTGTGAACTGCCAAGAGTTGGTGTGAGGATTGTAGCACTCCACTGACGCGAGACGAGACCGTCCCTCCCAGCCTCCCACAGCGTACACAAATCCATCCAGCATCACCAAGCCTGAGACCAGAGGATGGAGAGTTTAAGCAAAACAGCCTTTCATCCTGAGCAGGAAAGGTCCAAGAGGCAACAGCTGGATGAAAATGGTTGTGCTTTTGGTACTCTGCTACCACAGGATACTTTTTCACATCACTCACCCAAAAACGGAGTCCTACAAAGCTTCGTTTTAAATTCAGAGCAATTCAAAGACAGTGTCTCCCTACATGTCCTTTATCATTATTTATGCAAACACTTTTAAGCAAGATAGACATTTTGTCTTTATATTTAAAAAAAAAAACTTGGTCTGAAAGAAAGGGCTATAGACAAAAGCACACATCTATCCCATCCACCCCCCAAAGCCATTATAACCTTATACTGAAATAAAGATGGCTACAAATGCCAAAAGTACCGGATACAATTGACCTTTCGCCGAGCCCCGCCCCCCTGAGTTACTGTTGCTAAGTCCGACAACCAGTGGGTCAAACACTGACCAGTTCGGCAGATTGCCGCGATTGGAAGAAGTAGACAGATGCGTGTCAGTGACATTTTTTGGGGCAATTCCTCCACAATATCATCCAGATCGAGGCAAAAAGGGTTACAGTATGCAGTGGAGGGATATATTAGTGGGAGTTCGGAAGAAGGCGGCATCCGGGAGCGGTGGCGGGGATGCGGTGTGACCAAGAGTCACGTGGCGTGGCTGTGGAGTTAGGCTGGTTGGTTCGTGAGTAAGGTTTACTCGGGGACTGGTACACGGAACATGGACCAGGAGGAGCTCATGCATGAAGAACACACGATGACTGAGCGAGTGAGAGGTGAGTGAGCCTTTTGGATAGTCTGGGAGGCGGAGCCCCGCCCAGCCGCGGGCGGGGAGCACTCATGCTTGGCTGTTGCTGGTTGAGCTTGATGAGGAGGTTCTGACAATACGCAACGAAGGAGACACGACTACTCTAATGCTTAGCTTCACCAACTTGTTTGAAGTTGTCGGACAGTAACAGTTGCTATGATGTGTGATTGGACAATAGCCGTTTTGGGGGCGGGGCCAGCGAAAGGCTAATTATAGGATTTAGAAAGAAAATACCATCTCCATGTTTGTTGGAAGAATTAGAAGCTAATGACTGAATCAGGACTAGGAAACTTTACTTCAGCTAAAAAAAACCTCAATCACTACAGGATTTCCAATACAATGCTGGTAATAACTGGTTTTGTAAAATCTGATACTTTTCCTCTGCAGGAGTTGAGTCCTTTCGGTCCCAAAGCATAACAATAAATCAGTACGAAAACCAGACATTTGCCAACAAAACTGAGACTTCTATTGTTGCCATCTGGCCCTTTAAAGCAGCATCAATACAAATAGTTGCAGAAAGTCAGAGGAAACGTTGGCAGGAATCCCCAACAAAGGCAATCTCAACTCAGACAGATAAAGTTTTCACAGGCATTTTTATCCAGAAGGCCGTCCTACCCAACTCGGAGCGAGCTACATTCATGGGAGCCATCTCCATCCACGAGTCGAAGCAGGGGTCGTAGCGCCACATTTCACGGCTCGCCGAGCCATCGGGAAACTCTCCTCCTGCCAAGTACAGCGTAGAATCTGCAGAAACAAACATTAGTGTCGTCATTAGCCTCGCTCATCACGTATGCTCCAGAGGAGAGTCTGGTGGTGAATTATGACAGCGTGACCCTGAATGACCCCGACCTGAGACTACCAGCCCGTGTTTGCTCACAGCGAACGGCAGGCATGCCAGGTTCTTCCACTGGTTGGTCACAGGGTCGAAGCTCTCCACGCTACGCAGCACCACTTTATCGTCCTCTCCACCAACCGTAACGATCACTTCAGCTGTCCCTGTTGCCATGGTAACACAGGTAGGGAGGAACATTAGCCCAGTGAATTTTAGACATACATTAACCTCCTGGGGCCCTGCACTGAGTACCTGTACTATAATATTCTACTGTATTCAACTCAAATCTCTTTATTATTTTTGGGAGATTTTATTTGATTTAAAGAGTTTATTCTTCATTTACGTACTTATTTTGAGAGATATTAATGTTTTTTTACTACTGGATGTTCAGAAACAACGGAATTATTTAACATTTAAGGTTCTTCTGATCCAAAACAACTGAAGGAAATGAAAAAAATGCATTTTTTAAAATCTCACCAAAGAAAAGTTTGGGTCTCAGTGGACAAAACTAAACAAGTCAGCTACTGTAAAAGAAAGCAGGTGTGTTATGATCATTTTCATGGCATAAATGATTAGTTTAGTATGAATCAGCTAATATTTTTGGCCAATTACAGGTTTAAAGAATGTCAAAAACCAAAGTGTCTTCTTTCTCTTGCAGGATGTTTGATTAACAGACTCATACACAACCAATGTCTGTAAGAAAATGGCTCCTTTTCCCTTTTTGTTTCAGAACTGGAAAGAAAATGAGTCTACGTTACAAAAAGCAGAATTTATAGTTGACAGTAAAAAGTAGAAGTGAAGTTAATTAAATTAAAATGTCATGTTTCCATCAAGCTCCAAGAAAATGTTCAACTTTGCACAACAAAAAGCATCAAATTTCTCTGACGTTCAACTCAAGAGTTTGTTAGTTTACAGTCTGGTCTGCAATAATCAAAAAATAATTGTTCAAACAACAATAACGATTATTATAATTAGCCTAGAAATCTAGACAGACCGTAGCACAAGCAAAATGATTCTGCTTTGCATGTCGGTCTAACCACGCCCCATTGGAACCTCAGCAGGCCCGACCAGTCTTGTGTCTGGCCAATCACAGCGCTCTATCCGTTTGGTGGGCGGGATGTTACTGTGGCTCATTTTGGCATCAACTTTAGACTATTTAGACTTTTGTCTTTCTATGAGTCAAGAGCATTTAGAGGTAACCAAGTCCTTTATCGGGTCGTGGCTAGACTATGTATTCACATATATAGGATGGCTAAATATTACAACCTCAAAAATGGTCCAGGACCTGGGGAAATGTAGATTCAGATATTCACACAGACTGGTTTAAAAACCATAATGCCCCAGGAACAAAGTTATTTTTGTCTGACATCTAGCTAATCGGTCATGAATCTTAGTTTTGGCTGTTTAAAAAGTGCTTTATAAATAAAGTTGGCTTGGCTAACCTGTGGTGTTCTGCATCAGTGACCTGAGGGGAGCAGCACCAACTAATCACAATAAACAGACAGCAGCTAGTGAAGACTGAGGGAGCTACCGTCACAGCCTTGTTCAAATCTATAGGTCTTTTACTGTGACACAACACCCATGCAATAACAAAAAAGCTTCAAACAAAAAATAAACGTAAACCTGCAGAACCGATAGAAATGTCTCAAGTTTAGACTGTAATAAGCCATCAATAATGTCCAGCATGCAGCCTGGTTCCTATTCATGTGTCAAATATTTTTCTCATGCTTCATTTTCTTAAGGTATAAAAGTTAAATGTGTGCTAGTGTACATTTATCAGTTGTATATTTAGGTCTTTTACATGTGAATTTGTACACAGCTCATCTACTTTTCTTTAACTCGCTTCTAACCTGAGGCGCTGATGTCCATCAGTGTGTAAATGTGTGAATGAATGGGTGAATGACTGTAGTGTAAAAAGCTCTGACTCAGAAAAGCACCATACAAGTGCAGGTCTTTGATCATTCATGTAACGTCTTACAAATGCTTTGTGAACTCAGTACCACATCAAATGTTGCAGAAACTCAGATTCTGATAACTGAGAACACCAACAAACACAACTATTGTTGTGTTTACCTGTCGACCTGCGAGGCCTTGCTCTGGAGCTGTAGAGTTCCCCACGGCGGTCCTTCAGCAGCAGGTAATCCTTGGCCTCAGAGATGAGCCTCTGGCAGCCCTGATTCTCCTTCACCACATCCAGAGACTCGATGACGTCATGGAGGTAGTAGGGACTGATGAGAGGCAGGCGGATGTGCTCGAGCACCTTTTTAGGAGCAAACATCAAATATTTCACTACAGCCATGGACAAGCATGGTGGGAGAGATTTTAAAAATCACCATCATCATTGTAAACGATATCAAAGTAGCAGTGGTGTAGTGCAATCTTTAAAAGTTTTATCTCCCATAAAATACACCATGACTGGCATCAGATTAAGTGTCTTCTGCTCTAAACTCTGCACTCACAAATCAAAGACAGCTGATCAATCTATAGCTGCAAAACAGAAACGATCAATGTGACCTTTTCAAAACTCTGCTTGCGAGAAGAACATTTCTCCAACCACAACATGATGGCCTCAAACACCATCTCCTCTTTGGGCACATTGAGAAGGTCACTGGCAATGATTTCAGTCAGCTTGTCCATAGAGAGAGACAAAAACTCCTCCTGCAGAAAGCAGAGCAATAGAAAGCTTTGTTAGTGGATAATGCACACACATCATCTGTGAACGTCAAGCACCAGAACTCCCAGAGAGCAGCTGTTTGGCTGGGTTGTTTTCATCTAGTAGCCATAATCACTTGTGGATGGTGGCCTTAAAATTGTTCAGGTACCTAGACACAATTTGCACAACTCATTCGCTCTTTTCTTAAGACCTTAAACACATTTCCAGCCACTAAACACATCTCTCACATGTGCAGCAAAACTAACACTGACAGCAAAATGTGAACACAAATAAAACCCAGCTGTAAACGTTTACACCCAGCAACTCAACATTTAACTCACGTTTCTAAAGATGTGATCAGACCAAAGGTGCAGGATAAAAGTCAGTTCAGAGAGCTCAGGCGGCCCATGAGCGTCTGACATACAGCAGAAACTAGGAGGAAGGGGATGAAGACGACCAAGAACAGTTTTTACTAATGAAATGTGGCCGTCTATTGTACATTTGCTCATGGGGATGAAGTTCTCTAGACAGACCAGGCGCACAAAGGCTACGTTCACACTGCAGGTCTTGATGCTCAATTCTGATTTTTTGAGTAAATCCGATTTTTTTTGTGGTTGTTCACATTATAACTGAAATGCGACATCAAACACTCTCCAGTGTGAACACTTCACGGCCCCAAAGCGACCCGTATGCGCAGAAGACAAGAAGTCCCAGTCAGAACCAGGGGAGGTGGAGTTGTGATGTGAAAGCCTCACAGACAGTTCAGCCACAATTTCAGGATCACACCTGTCACATCTCCCGTTTTGGGCTGAAAACTGTTTTAAAAACTATTTTACTCCTTATTCCCGCCGTCTTCCCGAGTTAGTATTCCCTAAAAATGTTTTGGTATTAAGTTCATTCACGGAACCCCCCTGCCCCGCTCTCACGGAGACCGAGACCAGAGATGCGCTTCGCTCCAGCAGCACCTCCCGTTCTCATGCTTTCTTGTATTTTTAATTCCAAAACTTGACAGGATGTCCCACAGACCCCTGAATCCCTCTATCAGCGCTGCTCCTCAGGAACGTCCTGACACGACGCTCACCTCCGCTGATCAGTGACGTAGGAGGTGGATTAATACGACATGACCGTTCAGACTCTTTTTCAAAAACTTCAGACATGTATCAGAATCAGTACCACATATGCAGACGACCTGGGTCGGATTGGGAAAAAAAAAATCGGATCTGTGCTGTTCAGACTGTCACAAAAAAATCAGATATGTGTCGCATGTGGGGAAAAAAGCAGATTTGACGCACTTTGGCCTGCAGTGTGAACCTAGTCTAAGTCTTGATGATGTGAAACGAATCTGAATTACAGTAAATTTTCATTTTGGATTTAGTACATCATATCACTCTAATCAGGTTAATCTCTGTCAGTGCGCCCCAGGGCAGCTGTAGCTACAATGTAGGGTTTGAATGTGTGTGTGAATGGGTGAATGACTGATTGTGTTGTGAAGTGCCTTGGGGGGTTGTAGAACCCTATGAAGGCGCTATACAAATACAGGCCATTTACCATTTAATTTTTGTTAAATACACTTACAATAAGTATTTCTGCGTAGAGCGGTTGTTCTGCGGTGAATATATTTGTTTATGATGTGAACATAGGATGACTGCTTCTGAGGTGATGGGGGTTGATTTTTGAATTTGTGTTTAAGGTTTTGAGAAAATGGGAACGTCAATAAACATGTTTTAGCATTTCAGAAAAAACTACTCAACAAGGCAGTGGTGCAACAATTGATTAGAAGATTCCAAGAGTCAGTGACTGCGTTTACATGCAGCCAATAACTCGTTCAAAACCCGGTTATTTGCAATAACCCGGTTCCGCGAGGCCATGTAAACACCGGCAAAAACCGGGTTATTACCCCTGGGGTAACCCTTTTCTAACCCGAATATCAGGTCATGTAAACGCATATCAGGATAACCCTTTCGAAAGGTGCGCTCCGCGCATGTTCTATTTGCAAGGAATCTTGATCTTTTGAGTTCTTGTATGCGCCAGTAGCCTGGAAGTGAACACGTAGAGTTCAACATGGCGAGATGCAGCACACCACATTTTTGGAGCGATGAAGAAACCAGGTCAGTAACAGCACCAATGCTTCGTGCTGCTGTTGTTGTTGTCGTCTTTGGATACAGGAAGAAAACAGGAAAAGAATGCATCTTAACGTAGCCCGTACGTCCTGGTCCTGACGCTATGTAATCGGGATATTAAACATTCCATGTATACAGGGGTAACTCTCTCTATTTGTGCATGTAAACGGGTTATTCCGAATGTTTCAGAAACCCGAATACTGGCTGCATGTAAACGTAGTCACCGAGTCCATTTTCATGTTTAGGTAAGGTAATAAGAGCACAAATATATATGAAATAAAAGCTATTATTTTGTAGCTTATCATGGACCCCAACACTCAGGCACATTCCAATGGGCCATTATCTACACTCTTTGCTGTGGCTAGCTACATTTACAAATGAAAGGCGGCCAATCTGATTTCAAATCAAGCAGCCATTTGTCTTAGCTCTGGTAGTGCTGAGGGGGTCAGAAAATCCTGGGAGTTCTAGTGTTGAGCACTTGTAAAGGTCGGGCAATATGCAAAGTTTTCCCCACCAAACTTTGTCAGTCCAACAAATGACGATCAGCGATATATTCACACAGGTGATGTTTAGGCGTTTTGTGGGCCTGACACATCAACTGTTTTTAATCAGTTGGCAGAAGCAGACCACGACGAGATTGTTTTCCAAATTTCATTCATTACTTGATGTTTCAATCAGCAATATAAGCTGTGGCTGGTTTGAGCAACACACTTGACAGTAGGGGGTGGTACTTCTGACCTATCAGCCAATAGCTGACAATCTTGCCTCATCAGAGGGTGTGACCCTTCACCTGTTGGACCAGGTAAGATGTTGATCAAAAGTTTGAAGTTTAAATAAGAGGATGGTTCCAACACTTGACAAGACATAAGGATAATTAAATAAAGGAATAAAACCAAGTCACCTGTTGACAAACACTGCTGAAGTGCTCCAGAATGTACTCCATGCTGCGTTTCTCCAGCACTGTACACGAGTGGGCCTCAGCAAAGCAGTGAATACCCACACAGTTCATCTCATCCATCTGACGCTCCATGAAGCGACAACAAGCCTCCCGAACAGCCATCACATCCAGCAGATTGGCTGCTGCCAGCAGCGCCTACACCAAATCAAACACACCGTCATCACACATCATCATCAGGACAGCTTCAGCGGTGAGAGGATGTCTTACCTGTACGTTCGCTTTAGAGACGTAGACCTCTGAGGTGTAGGCATAGCTCACCAACATGCCTATCATCTGTGGTTCGACACCATTTATAGCAACACGCTCTTGCTTGGACTCCAGCAGGTCAGCTGAAAACATGGCCTGAGGGGATGAGAAGAAGGCAGCAGACACAAGTCAGGACCTTAGAGTCCAGCTCACACGTGTCAGATGCAGAAGAGAGGGTTTACCTGGAAGTAGGAGCTGAAAGAAGCCAGCACGATGCGATGACAGGGGAACTCCTGACCCCCGCAGCACAGAGTCACATCACAGAAGGCGTTGTTGAGCCGCAGGCTGTTGAGTCCCTGCAGGACCGTGTTGGGGTGCCTGCTCTCCACAAACAGGTAGTCATCGCTGTTCTGAGGAGCGGGGGGAGAGGCGGCGGAAGCAGCTGCAGCGGTGGCGACGTTAGCGTCCACCTGGACCTGGAAGGGGGCGTTCATAGTGGACGGGAGAAGCAGATGGGCGCTGACGGCGATTACTTCAGCCATATCAGACGGTGCTAGGCGGTCCTGAAACGGAACACACAGCCAGGGGCGTCAAGCTAAAGACCCTCTGACCTCAACGTACCGGTCCACGAACCCGTTATGCAGCATTTAGCAAAGTTGCTTCTATTAAATTCGCTTCAACGAGCTCTAATAAAAGGATAAAGATGAGAGTTGAGAGGCAATAAGGCGGAGACCGTCTCACTAATCAGGCTTAGCTCGGATGCAGCCGCGCAAACAAGTTTTACTACGAGTTTAACTAGTCCCGGAGCCCAGGAGAACACACACGATGCCAACACGAGTTATACGAAAGACTCGGAAACGGCAAGAGTCAAACACAATACCTGTAAAACATAGTCGTGACCGCGACGGAGCGAAAATACTCTCCCACATACAGTACTAACCAGTTTCAGTCAGCAACCTTAAACGCCACTCAGCACAAGCACCGCCCACCTCCACTTCACTATTTAAGAAGCTCGCTGCCAATTGGTTCAGCTGTGGTTAGAGGCCTGCCCCTTGTCAGTACAACAACCAATCATCGAGCTCACTATGACGGCAACCCCATAGATATCATATATATCACCCAACAACCAAAGCCCACTACGCCCTGGAAGGGTTTTAAGAGGTTTCAACTCCTGGTACTTCCTGGTTCGTGTTGCATTTGGAGTTTTAGCAACACTTGTTAGTGATGTTTCAACCGTAACCGGGGGGGTGCTGCTGCTCAGGCCTCAGGCAGAGGGGGGGTGAGGGGTCTCTGTGAGTGAACATAATGGGTGTCACAAGTAACTCCAGGCTAGTTAATATGGTGATGTGGTGCAGCCTTACTTTCTGAAATAGACAACAAATGACACAAGCATGAAAAGATGGTTGTCAATCCTGAAATCCCTGCTGAGAAAAAACCCAGCATACCAGCATATGTTGTGTTTTGGTGCTGGTGTAGCTGGTGCTGGTCCAAGATGGGATACTGGTCTAGCATGCTGGACCAGCATCCCATCACTTATGCTAGTCCAGCATGGCATGCTGGACCAATACCAGCACCAGAACACAACATACAGGTCCTCAAAAAATTAGCATATTGTGATAAAGTTCATTATTTTCTGTAATGTACTGATAAACATTAGACTTTCATATATTTTAGATTCATTACACACAACTGAAGTAGTTCAAGCCGTTTATTGTTTTAATATTGATGATTGTGGCATACAGCTCATGAAAACCCAAAATTCCTATCTCAAAAAATTAGCATATTCCAACCGACCAATAAAAGAAAAGTGTTTTTAATACAAAAAAGGTCAACCTTCAAATAATTATGTTCAGTTATGCACTCAATACTTGGTCGGGAATCCTTTTGCAGAAATGACTGCTTCAATGCGGCGTGGCATGGAGGCAATCAGCCTGTGGCACTGCTGAGGTGTTATGGAGGCCCAGGATGCTTCGATAGCGGCCTTAAGCTCATCCAGAGTGTTGGGTCTTGCGTCTCTCAACTTTCTCTTCACAATATCCCACAGATTCTCTATGGGGTTCAGGTCAGGAGAGTTGGCAGGCCAATTGAGCACAGTAACACCATGGTCAGTAAACCATTTACCAGTGGTTTTGGCACTGGGAGCAGGTGCCAGGTCGTGCTGAAAAATGAAATCTTCATCTACATAAAGCTTTTCAGCAGATGGAAGCATGAAGTGCTCCAAAATCTCCTGATAGCTTGCTGCATTGACCCTGCCCTTGATAAAACACAGTGGACCAACACCAGCAGCTGACATGGCAGCCCAGACCATCACTGACTGTGGGGACTTGACACGGACTTCAGGCATTTTGGCATTTCCCTCTGCCCAGTCTTCCTCCAGACTCTGGCACCTTGATTTCCGAATGACATGCAAAATTTGCTTTCATCCGAAAAAAGTACTTTGGACCACTGAGCAACAGGCCAGTGCTGCTTCACTGTAGCCCAGGTCAGGCGCTTCTGCCGCTGTTTCTGGTTCAAAAGTGGCTTGACCTGGGGAATGCGGCACCTGTAGCCCATTTCCTGCACACGCCTGTACACGGTGGCTCTGGATGTTTTC
>SSNS01000080.1:922027-981934 GCA_006937985.1 Aphyosemion australe
AGAGAGAGAGAGAGAGAGAGAGAGAGAGAGGGAATGACATTCAAATAAACAATCAAACTTGTTTTTTATTAAAATATAAATTCATTAATTTATATTTAATTATCATGTGTCTAATTTTGTTAAAAAGTTATTAAAATGTGTTTTTGTAGTTTGGTGAACACCTAATATAAGCCAGCACATAAAGGGCTCCTTTGGGCCAGGTTCTTCATGTGGAAGATTTAAGATGCCCAAGCATATGGCACCAGCTGAATAGGGTGCATTTTTGAATGGCTGGAACCAGTCTACATTTAATGCAAAATGATTTGGTTCTGCTAAAAAAGGTTCTCCTTTAATATACTAATGATCTTTGTCCATCATACACATCGGCAAGAACATCTTCTGCTATTTTACGCTTTAGCCAGTGTTCACATTTCTCTACAAAAGCATGTCTTTTAAGTAGTGCCTGAAAATACTGTACAACATATGGTCATAATGGGTAGAGATACTCTTTGCTACTGGTACATTTTAGCAGAGCCACATTTCTGCTTCAGTGCAGATCTTTTCTGTGGCTGCTTGTAGAATGGAATATAACTACAAGTCTTGCACTCCTTTCTACCGTCACCTTGGAGATTTCAGGTGTAACAGGTAAACAGTTGAGCATTTTGGATAATCTACATACTGAAGAAAATTGTCATGAAGAATACCTTTTTCATCATTGAAAATAAAGTCTTTGGAATTTTACTTGCAAAAGCAAGGAGGACAGTCCACTCTCCACAGGAAGTGTTTGATGGAGAGAAGAAGTGATGTTATGGTTTTGTCAGATATTTAAAAAGTTGTTTGCCATGAAAAACTAATCATGACCAAATCCACCTCATCCAAAGTGTCTTGCCCAAGGAGACAATGACCAAGCAGGGCTCAAACCTGCAACCCTCCGGTTACAGGGCAATCACTTGACTCCTCTTTCACCATCGCCCCACATATATGAAAAATCAACTTGATATTATTTTTACATCTATTTTTTATTTGGAAAAATCAATTAGTTCATTTGTTACATATTAAAATAGAAATAATAACAGAAGAGATTTTATTTTACATAACAATTTGTGCATTGGAGAAAAACATGATTATATTGCATAAATTTGTCAAAATGTTGACGTATTCATCCAAATGACAGCTCGACTCCTTCACCTGATTCTGTTTCACCATTACAGTAACGAATAATCACAAAAAACATAACATCTTGTGAATGTACACACTTGTGTTTGAAGATCAAATTCTTTTTCAATCTCAAATGAATCTGAAACTTATGTCAAACAAATGTAATGTAGATGAAAATGCAGCATCGTAAAACATTCTTATTAATGTGATAAGGTGCTGTTGGATTCCTTCTGAAACAGGATTTTAAACATCTGCATGTGATCGATCACAAGGAGCTGTTCTTCATGACTCCAGGGTTTTCTAGTGCCTTCGTTCTGCGAGCAACTGCCTCCAAGATCTTCTTCCTGGGTCCCAACTGGATGCGAATGCCTTTCAGGTCTTCATCAGAGCAAAGCATGAGTGCCTCCAAGTCCAAGTGCTCTCTGTTGAAAGCAGGAGCAAACTCTGGCAAGGAGATGGAAGACAAAAACACCTCCAAAGGAGAGCTTTCCTCATCTACATCATCATCCAATCCCAGATCCTCCTGATCCCAAGGAAGGTCGGCGTCACCGAGATCATCAAAGCCACTGGCGTCTTCCTGAGCCTCAAGCAGTTGGTTCTGAACAAAGTAATCAAGACTTTCGTAGTCACGAGGAATGTCCTCTGACTCCACGTTCATCTTCGACATGAAAATCAGACCTCCAAGGCCGGGGCGATTGAAGATGGATTGGTTAACTTGGCCCGGTTCTTCAAAGCCATCATCATCATCTTCATGCTCTGCAGTTTCTCCTCTTTCTAGCGCCCTCTCCTCGTCCTCACTGAAGACATTCAGAAAGTCCGGATTATCTGAAGTTCCATTCCCTTGTTGTCCGAAGATGACATTCCCACTTCCTGTTTTCTGCAGAGTGCCTTTGTCTTTTATCCCCAGCCTCTTCTGGAGCGTTCCTTTAACCCTGGCAGTAAGGGAGCCGGTTTTGTTTGCAGCAATAAGCTTGGAGTACTGCTCATTGACACTGGTCACAGACTCTCCGTTTGAGAACGTGGATCCCATGCTTGCGTCGGAAACCGAGCCACGCTGCAGTTTATCCATCCTGCTCTCGTGTTGCTTTTTCACCTTCTCACAGAGTTTCACTCTCTTTTCTGCCTCTTTCTGAGCCTCCTTCTTCAGATTGGCCACCCTTTTGGCATTGTGGTTGGTTTGCTGAGCAGCGGCGTCATCCAGAAAGCGCACACACTCCATGTTTCCACGAGAAGCAGCGACATCCATTGCTGTGTGTAATTCATTGTCCTGAGAAAAGAGGTTGGCTCCAAAGTTAACCAGGAAACTGATAATGTGCATGTGGCCGTTAGCTGCTGCATGGTGCAGGGGCGTGTTCCCCCAGATGTCGCTCTTGTTGGGATCTCCTCTAGATAATACACATGAGACAAAAAGAACAGGAGAGTCATTTATAGTCAATAAAGTTGATCTTTTGCAGCTCAACATAGATGCAGAGGAGAAAGGAATGAAAATGAAGTAGGCCTTTAGATGTCGAGAAAACCGTGCAAAACAGATAAAACAAAAATTATTATTGCAATAAGTCAGTTAGTAAAAGAGATATTTATATGAATAAAATAACTTTCATCATGATTTTGTTGTTCTTCCTCACTGACACTAGTCAATGAGTTCTTCTCTGTGGTTTACATTATCTGTGGATAATGTGTCAATAAACACATAAAGCTGGAAAATTTGAATAAAACAAAAATAAAAATGTGTTTATATGCAATGGAAATGATACACAGCAGCATCACTGGTTAGGTCAACACACATTGGTTCAACACGTGTCCATGCATTTGTATAATCTCAGTGTTTATCATTAAAGGCTCTGGCAACATGGGTGTGCTTTGCTAATCAATTCTTTTTTATTCTCATAAATGAATGGGAAATATAGTTATTCATTTTGATGTCATTGAATGTACTTATTTATTAGTCTTTACTCTCAGATTACCTTCAAAAACAATCTCTTGAGGAATCTCCCTTTGCAATATGTAACATAAAATTGAGATAACATAGTAACAATGCTTTAAGTGTGAGTAAAATGGTAAATGGCCTGTATTTGTATAGCTCCTTCTTAGGGTTCTACAACCCCCCAAGGCGCTTCACAACACAATCAGTCATCCACCCATTCACACGCTGGTGGGGATGAGCTACATTGTAGCCACAGCTGCCCTGGGGCGCACTGACAGAGGCGGGGCCTGCCGTACACTGGCGCCACCGGTTCCTCCAACCACCACCAGCAGGCAAGGTGGGTTAAGTGTCTTGCCCAAGGACACAACTACAGCGACAGACTGAGCAGGTCGAGAACCTGCGACCTTCCGATTGCAAGGCGGCCACTTAACTCCTCTGCCACCATCGCCCTAAAAATCAGTGACTTATCCCTGCTGCCACCTCATCGTGGTGGAGGGGTTTGAGTGTCCCACTAATCCTAATAGCTAAGTTGTCTGAGGCTTTATGCCCCTGGTAGGGCAAACAGGTCCTAGGTGAGGGCTCAGACAAGGCGCAGCCCAAAGACCCCTTATTATATACAACATATGGAAACAGTGTTCCCTCGCCGAGCAGGGGTGGGCATACTTGTTTCCCCCCATCTTGGTGCCTGTACGTTGGAGTTTACCCCGGTGAAAGAGAGGGTAGCCTCCCTCCACCTACGTGTGGGGGACAGGTCCTGACTGTGGTTTGTGCTTATGCACCAAACTGCAGATCAGACTACCCACCCTGGAGGGGGGTACTGGAAAGCGCTCCTTCGCGTGACTCCCTCGTTCTCCTGGGCGACTTCAATGCTCACGTGGGCAACAACAGTGAGACCTGGAGAGGTGTGGTTGGGAGGAATGGCCCTCCTGATCTGAATCCGAGTGGTGTTCTGTTATTGGACTTCTGTGCTCATCATGGATTGTCCATAACGAACACCATGTTCAAGCATAAAGGTGTCCATGTGTGCTCTTGGCACCAGGATACCTTTGGCTGCAGGTCAATGATCGACTTTATTGTTGTTTCATCTGATCTGCGGCCGCATGTATTGGACACTTGGGTGAAGAGAGGGGCGGAGCTGTCAACTGACCACTACCTGGTGGTGAGTTGGCTTTGATTGTGGGGAAGCCGGTCAGACCTGGTAGACCTAAACGTAATGTGAGGGTCTGCTGGGAATGTCTACCAGAGTCTCCTGTCACAAGGAACAGGGGGATCCCACTCCTGAGCCTCCCTGGTAAGGTCTATCCAGGGGTTCTGGAGAAGAGGGTCCATCAGATAGTCGAACCTCGGATTCAGGAGGAGCAATGTGGTTTTTGTCCTGGCCGTGGAACACTGGACCAGCTCTATACCCTTGGGGGAGTCCTGGAGGGTGTATGGGAATTCTTCTAACCAATCTACATGTGTTTTGTGGATTTGGAGAAGGTGTACAACCGCGTCCCTCGGGGGGCCCTGTGGGGGGTACTCTGGGAGTATGGGGTACCAGGCCCCTTGATACGGGCTGTTAGGTCCCTGTACGACCAGTGTCAGAGCTTGGTCCGCATTGCCGGCAGTAAGTCGGGCTCGTTTTCAGTGAGAGTTAGACTCCGCCAAGGCTGCCCTTTGTCACAGATTCTGTTCATAACTTTTATGGACAGGATTTCTAGGTGCAGCCAAGGTGGTGAGGGGATCCGTTTTGGTGGCCTAAGGATCAGGTCTCTGCTTTTTGCAGATGATGTGGTCCTGTTGGCTTCATCAGACCGTGATCTCCTGCTTTCGCTGGAGCAGTTCGCAGCCGGGTGTGAAGCAGCTGGGATGAGAATCAGCTCCTCTAAATCCGAGACCATGGTCTTGAGTCGGAAAAGGGTAGAATGCCTTCTCCAGGTCAGGGACGAGGTCCTGCCCCAAGTGGAGGAGTTTAAGTATCTTGGGTTTTGTGAGGGAAAGATGGGCCGCGAGATCGGTAGGTGGATTGGTGCTGCGTTTGCAGTGATGCAGGCATTGTACTGGTCTGTCATGGTGAAGAGAGAGCTGAGCCAGAAGACAAAGCTCTCAGTTTACTGGTCAATCTACACTCCTACCCTTATCTATGGTCACGAGCTTTGGGTAGTGACCGAAAGAACGAGATCATGGATACAAGCGGCCGAAATGAGTTTTCTCCTCAGGGTGGCTGGGCTCTCCCTTAGAGGTAGGGCGATAAGTTCAGTCATCCTGGAGGGGCTCGGAGTAGATCCACTGCTCCTCCACGTCAAGAGGAGTCAATTGAGTAGGCTTTGGCATCTAGTCAGGATGCCTCCTGGACGCCTCCCTGGTGAGGTGTTCCAGGCATGTCCAACCGGGAGGAGACCTAAAGGAAGACCCAGGACACGCTGGAGGGACTATGTTTCTCAGCTGGCCAGGGAACGCCTTGGGATTCCCCCGGAAGAGCTTGCCCAAGTGGCTGGGGAGAGGGAAGTCTGGGCCTCTCTGCTTAGGCTACTGCCCCTGCGACCCTACCCCGGGCGGATGAAAATGGATGGATATACATCAGTGATTTACAGGATGAGCTATTTTAAGGATTGGTCTAGAGCAGAAACATGAGGCAAAACACGAGGACACAAATTCAACATAAGGAACCGACAGGAAAACATGAACAGAAGTGAGTTTAAATACTGCTGAGGAGGTGAGTGAAGACAAAGGGAGCAGGTGCGCTGATGACTGATTACTGATGGAAGACAGGTGTGACTAATAAACTGAGCAGGGAGGTAAAACACAGAGACACTGGAAGAGAACAAAGAAAAAACATAATAAAACAAAACATGAGAAATACTGACACTAAAAGGTTAACTGAACAGGGATGAACTAATTGAGGAAAACATAATTGAAGCTGAACACTGAGAACAGAATAAGTGGCTGAAGGGATTGGAGGTAATACAGAAACTACTAAAAAAATATCATAATAAGAGGCTGGGAACAGGAAATGGCAGGACTGATAACTATAACAGGAAATAGATTGAGAAACCTGAGTGAAAAGTCGGAGGGAACCGGAGATGAGGGAGATGGGGTCTGGGAGGGACTGGGAAGACATGGACATGACACAGGACACGACGTATTGGGCTGTTAAGACCGGAAGTCCTTTAATGGTTTTCCTTTGAAGCCATAAAAGCTTTAATTGCTACAGGAGTTTGTTCTAAAGCCCAGATCTTACTGGTTCTGATAGAAATACTTGGTAACACTTCAAAATAAGGGTCCCTTTATTAACGTTACTTAGTGCATTATTAAGCATTAATGAACAAAGGGTCCCTTTATTAACGTTCCTGATATTGTTAACTATTAAGTGTCCTTAAGGTTAGGACAAAGGGCGGGGGGGGGGCGGGTCTGGTTAGTAATGCATTACTTAATATTAACATTAATATTAAGCAGTTGTCACTACTTTATTTAACAGTTTATTAATGCTTAATAATGCAGTAAGTAACGTTAATAAAGGGACCCTTATTGTAAATTGTTACCAAATACTTAATTTCTGATTTAGGTCATGTATCAAACATCTCTGAGTCTCAGGCTGGATTTTAACCAGTCCTTTGTTGCTGTGAATGGGAGCCAAGGTGGGGGTACTGGGGGCTAGAGGGATGGATGAAAGGCTCTGTTGTTTTACAGAACAAATTAAACTTTTGGTTCTGCTCAAAGCAGAAAGTGGAAGAAAGAATGAGGACAACATCAACTGGTGTAAATAAAGCCCCCCCCCCCAAAAAAAAAAAAAATCAATTGACTGAACGAGAAGCCATAAAACACCTCATACAGTAAAGTCGACCTTTGCTCCTTTGGTGTTATTCATGACTTCAGTGTTCATTTAATCCTCTGTGAGGAATCCTTCATTTATATTTACAACAATGTGAATACCAGTGAACATAGTAGCAGCCTGATTTCTGTGTCTAATCCTTGTTAGATAATAGGAAGTCTCTTACTCTCTGCTGCATATGAGCTGAAGAGCGTTGACGTGTCCGTGAAAAGCAGCCAGCAGGGTGGGAGTCATCCCATCCTCATCCGCTGTGTTCAGGTGCTTCCTTGTTGCCTCCTTCAAGAGGTCCAAGTTACCATCGATCGCTGCCTTGTGGTACCTCGACATCTTCCAAATGAACTTTTAACAAACGTGTTGCTGCCTCCTCCTTTCACCACAGATGAGGAACAGCGACGGCAGACCCGAGCAAACAAAGTGATCACTGGGCGTGTGAGCAGCTGAGCTATAAAACAAAGTCCAGCTCACTGCCGTCAGTTCCTGCTTTAGCTATCATCTCTACTTCTTCTTGAAAATGGTGACTGGATATTTTTAATCATGATTTATTTATTGGGTTTTACATTCATGTCTTGATTCAAAAATTAATGTTTGTTGTTTCGTTTGAATATGAACAAGTTTATTATTAAAGTGGGAGAGGTCTTCCTGGGGTGTGGGGGGGGGGGCAGTGTGGTGGCCAGCATTTTTCCAAGGGGGGCCTTAGCCAACCCTTGGGGGCGCCACTGCAGAGACTCCAGGAAGGCTGTGTAATGTGAACTCCTGCTAGGTGTGTAGGCACAAACAGTCTGAACCAGAACCAGCCAAGGCTCACCAGGTAGTCGCCACGTGGCTCCCCTCCCAGGCCTGGTTCCAAAAGGGTGCCTTCACCTTCACCTTCCAGGCTGTTTTGCTATGGGAGACAATACCAGGGGCTGATGCCCTGAACAACACAGACCCCAGGATCAAACAGGCACTCAAACTTCCTTGCTGCAAGAAATCAGCAATGCTGTACTAGTACAATAAAAATAGTAAAAAGTCACACATTCTTGCCAGCTAGTGGCTCTTTTGTCCATGTAAATGGAGCTGAGGTTGTACTAGTAACCCAGAGCGCTGCCTGCTGCCCAAATTCCCTGACTATTTGTGAGAATTTTGGGTCATAATTAATAAGTTAATTAACATTTTAGGGTACAGTTGACAGAATTTAATTTGTAAACATGAAAGCTTTTTTCTTGCCAGTTAACTTGTATGAAATGGTTAATGATAAATGACCTGTACTTATAAAGGAATCCAAAGCCCTTTACACAACAGTCGTCCACTACACTGGTCCAGTAGCTCAGTCGTACATAAAAAACAACATGTTCTCTATTTACATAGCCAAGAGGTAAGCAAAAGTAACATCATTCTTTGCGGAATAAACAAAATAATGAAGCTTAAATGTATGAAAAAGAAAATGCCATTTGATTCACATTTTATTAGTCCCATAGAATGCCTAACATTATGTATTTTCTAAAGAATAATGATAGGATAATAAGGGATCTTGCCTTTCAGCTAATAACACGTCATCCTAGAAAGCTTTACTACAGTTTCTTCCAATTTTTTGGAGAACAAAAACAGGCATGCTGTGTTAATTCACTGCTATATCCATAATTGTACACCACAACATATAATCAATGAGCCTTTTTTCTTTTATTCAATATCTATAGACTATCTGTAACGCAAATGGCTGAATACAAATATGAGAGAGAATCAATGAAGATTGAGAGAACACCCCTGTAGTTCACTCTCCGGTCCAGCAGGTGGCGCCAGGAGTCGCTTGTTGTTGACTTAATTAAGCAGAAGAAACAGCCGGTCCGGAAATTGCTCAACTGTTTTATTCTTTCGCTGCTTTCTTTCCTCTGGGTCTCAGGTGTTCACAGCATCATGGAGTTGTTGTGAACATTTTGTCTCATTTCCCAGTTATTTCTACCGCTTGACTAACCGGACTGACTGGTTGACATTACACGGGGCGCTCTTCGGTTACTTCCGGCTTGGTTTGTTCGGTTTGACCGGGAGATTCTGCAGAGATGTCGGAGAACGGTGGTCCTGTTGTCGGCCTTCTGTCCTACGAGACGCTGGTTCATGCGCTGGCAGGTGCAACGGTGAGTAGAGTCTCTGATCCCAAAAAGATGAAAAATAGCACTTTTACATGATGTTAATAAAAGTTACTGTGGTGTGTTTGTTTTGCAGGGGAGTGTGACAGCCATGACTGTCTTCTTTCCTCTGGACACAGCAAAAAGCAGACTACAGGGTGAGGTTGGGATGGTAAACTGAGCTAAATAACCCAGAGTGTAGCTCTCTACTTCGTAATAAAGCAGCTGTAACTATCAGGAGGTTGGATGAGAAGACAGATCACCAAACAGACATGGTTAATGTGTTCCTGTTAATGTGACAGGTATATCATTGACAGGTGAACATTCTTGTCTAAAGCTTCAGCCACAGATTAAAAGCAGGCAGAGATAACTGCCAGGGAATTGTCCTAGGTCAGAGGGGCTGGAGCCATAAATTCTTCTCATTTTTCCCCCAGTGGACGACAAACGAAAGTCCAAGTCTACACCTGTTATCCTGGCTGAGATAGCAAAAGAAGAAGGCTTGTAAGTTACAAATACTAATCAGTTTTTTTTGAGTTTGTGGTGCAGTAGTTCTGTTTTAAGCTCAACATGTAAATCACTCTGCACCACTTCTCCCAGTCTGTCCCTGTACAGAGGCTGGTTCCCAGTCATCTCCAGCCTTTGCTGCTCCAACTTTGTCTACTTCTACACCTTCAATGCTCTAAAGAAGGTGGCAGCATCTGGACCAGGAAAACCCAGACCCAGCAAAGACCTGCTGATGGGGGTTGTAGCTGGTAAAAAGCATCAAGCACAAACACTTTCTTGGCAGATGGTTTATTTTTTATTATTTGCTTTTAAAGCTGTCTGAATTAAAATGTTTTACTGCTCGTGCAGGAGTGGTGAACGTGATCCTGACGACACCCATGTGGGTGGTCAACACCCGGCTGAAGCTTCAGGGGGTGAGGTTCAGAAACGAAGACCTTCACCAAACCCAGTACCGAGGCATCTTTGGTGAGTAGGATACATCTCTGTTCTACTTCCAGCATTTCTGACGGGATTCTTCTTATTCTGTACAGTTAAGACTTTCTGTATTCTGGGTTTCAGACGCTTTTTCACAGATCATTTCTAACGAGGGCGTGAGAACTTTGTGGAACGGTACTCTGCCGTCTCTAATTCTCGTCTTCAACCCAGCCGTGCAGTTCATGATTTATGAAGCCATGAAGAGGAAGGCAGGAAGGGGAGGAAGAAAGGTGAGAGGTCACAAGACAGGTTGCTTTGATTGATGTTTTAATCCTCTAGAAAAGTCTTCTGATGATGCCTGAAGTTAGACCTGAAGCCCACAGGGAGGTGTCATGGTGCTCGTCTGTAGAGCAGCCTTCCTGAGGACGGCTGGGTGTTGATGTTTCTAAAAGCACATCTGTTCAGTCTGGCTTTTATACTAAATAGGTTTAAATTTCAAATCAGATTTCATTTGCTATAATTACTTCTGTATAACTTTATTCAATTATTTCCCCTAAAACCTGCTTTTGTTTTATTTTAACTTGTTTTTATTTCTATTATTAAAATTGAATGTTTTCAGTAGGCACGGCAGTTTTATTTGTATATCACATTTCATACACAGAAGCAAATCAATGTGCTTTCCAGGAGCAAGAACATAAAACATTAAAATCAACGGGACAACATAAAACAGCAGATTTTAAAATCAAATTTAAATACAGAAATAAAATTAGATGTAAGAATAAGATAAAAATGCAAAGTAAAAACCGGGGTGGTTACAGTGCAGAAGGTGCAGCATAGGAAACATTCGTTCAAAGGCTGATGAATACATGAAAATTTTCAATTTTGATTGAAAAGTTACTAGAGTTGGGGCACATTTGAGGTCACGAGGAAGCTTCCATCTGTGTGCAGCATAGTAGCTAAAAGCAAATCAGCTGTTTTCATGATCTAAAACATGCTGGAAGCAGATTGCAGCACCAGGCATGTAAGCTGCATTTTTTTCTAAGTCCAGCAGGGAGCGGCCCGCCACTCTGAAGTTGCAAATGCGGTATTCTGGCCACAGAGGGCAGTGAGGGTTTGAGTGACTTTTCATTAACCTCGTAAAGGGTCATTTTGGCACATACTGGCTCAAGAAAAATGATTTAAAAATGTGAAAATGTTGCATAGTATACCTTTAACTGAAGGAAGTTTGACTGAATAGAATCTTGGGGGACCCCACATGTCATAGTGATCTGCTTTGATTTGTGATCACCAGTAGAAACAATATAACCCCTGTCTTTGAGATATGATTGGAACCAGCTATGGACTGTCTGCCTGATAGTCCCACCCAGTTTAGGCGGGACATTTAGATGTGTGCAGAATGAATGTACAATTTTTCCTTTAAAAGCTATATTTAAAAAAAATTATCAAAATTTTATTTTGACGGGCACGACACTGGGTTTATGTTTACATCTACCAGCCACTAGAGGGCACCGTTGTGCTAAAAGTCCGCTTAGCAAGACGAGGCTGGGACTGTGTAAAATGGCGGACTTGACAAGTCAAGCAGCTGATTCTGAGCCCAGAAGATGTTCTAACGGTAAATATTGTTGTAAAATAAACTTATTAGTAGAAATTAGTCCTTACCCTGTATGATTCATCACTGGTCATGGTGCTGGCTGGTCACTTAACTTACCATAAGTCTGACCTTTTTGGGTGTGATGGTGTCAAGGACTTCTTGACTTTTGCAGTTGAAGTGATTTAGAAGTGAATCAACTCAGCTGGTTGTTAGACTTGTTGACATATTCATAAGTTTTATAAAAACCAAAGCATTGTGATCACTCGGATACCTTTTTTGAAAACAACTGAGGTGTGATGTGTAGCAGGTGAAATGAACATATCAAAGAGAACACAGAAATGGTCAGATAGACCCACACCTCAACAATGTCTGAGACATCAACATCTTTGGTTAAGATTAAGTCTAGTGTGTGTTAGTCCACATACATGGTGTTGCAGATCAAATAATTCAAGCACCCCGAAGAATTGTTCTGTAGATTTGTCATTAGCATCGTCAACGTGAATGTTGAAGTCACCAGTTATGAGAAGATGTTCAAAGTCTGTTGTGATAACAGAGAGAAGCTCAGAAGTTTTCTAGGAAATTAGTGGATGACCCTGGAGGCCTATAATCTACCAACACTAAGATCTTGGGTGTACCTTTCAACTCAAAACAAAGCTACTCAAAAGAGTCAAAATCACCACACACTAGCTTTTTACTAGCCTGGCAAGCCATCCTATATATGTGTATATATAGTCTGGCCACGACTCATTGACGGCCCTCAGTCGTGAGGCGGGATCTACGGTTGTCTTTCAAAATGTTAGCACGCAATTGGATAGCGCTAGGACCAATCAGAGTAACGAACAACGTGACGTAATCACAGCAACGGAAAAGCGGGAGGCAGCAATGGCGTCTAACATTTGCTAACATCAATGATTTCTGTCGTTTGTGTATAAAAACATGTGAATATCAGGTGTACTGGGACATTCCACTACTTTGTTTGATAAAAATAAGAAGCCGCTAAGTATATCAGACAGACTTACGCACGTTGGAGTCTAAATAATCCAATGTTGATGACAAAGCCGTTTCAAAAGAACGTGTCTCCGGCGTTGCCGCCATCTTGCTTGGGTTCGTGGCCGCAGCGCTGACGTCATCGGCTACTCCCGCTCTGTGATTGGCCCAAAATATAGAGCGCTGTGATTGGCCCAACCAAAACTATAGCGAGTTGTGATTGGACAGCCACAGGCTGCGAGGATTCCAACGAAGCGTGCCTAGACCAAACTCTGCAAAGCAAGAATTGGTCTAGTTCACTAGGCTAGCGCTTTACATGAGTCTTTAAAAATAGCAGCTACACCACCGCCTCTCCTGTCAGATCGAATCACGTTTAGAGATGTGAAATTAGGTGGTGTAGATTCTATGAGAACTGGTGCACTATTACTAGCTTTTAACCACATTTCAGATAAAAGCATAAAATCAAGATCATAAGCAGAGATGGGATCATTTACTAAAAATCATTTGTTGCTAAGAGATCTAACATTTAATAACGCCATCTTCATGGAGTGGGTGGACACTGCTTGGAATAGGCCTGACAAGGAAGTGTTATATCCGGCACTTTCCGTCTAGTAGATATTATAACAGGGATAGGGAAAACTAACATTTCATTATGTCCATGTTTGTCCTGGAAATATTCATGAGTAACGTCTTCCCTGAAATCTGGACCCAACACATATCAGACAGGAAATTGAGAACTGTTCAGTGGTGCCTGGGGGGATGGGGGGACAAGGAGATAGTGGGCTGGGGGGTAAATTGTGGGAGGTGGGTGACGCCGAGTTGGATCGGGGTCCCAGTGATACTACAAGTGAGCAAAAGAGGGGGGGTCTGTCAAGCTATCTGTAGCTTGTGAGGGAGGGTCCGAAAAGTTATTCTCAGTCATAACGTTGGCTCCTGGAGTGACCAGTTCCTCAATAGCTACGTTTACATGCGCAGAGTTGTCTTTCCCGTAAGAAAAACTGTAAACAAACGCCATCTTGTCCGCACGTCTTTTCCTTTGCATTTTATTTTCTTAGTCCCTAGCTTCGGTGAATTCATGAATTATGAGTTGGTTAGCAGCTGGGTGTTTAGCGAGGATTGTTGGAAGCCTCATATCAGCAGCCGTGTCCTTGGGAAAACAGTATGTTCTGGCATTTCTGACTTTTACATTCACATTCTTGACATGAAAATAACCCACTATCAGAGTTTGAGGCTCAGAGTTTTGCTTCTTTCCTTGTAGGGATTTAATAATATTCTCATTCCTTACCCTGTTTTATGGGGAAGAGGGGGGTTTACCATCTCATTTGATCCTGGGTCATTCAGCAGCAGGATAAACCTGTTGTGGAGCTGTATGCTTGGCTGATGAGAAGTTTCTTTGATAATCTTCATTTTGCCAGCTCTCCGCTGTTGTGCGCTGCTAACATGGTCAGGCCTGGGTAGCATCGGAGGTCTCTTGATATGAGGCTGCGGTCAATGCCGGTTGTCCTCCCTTTCCCCAGGGACAAGATTTACTCTTTGGCTTAGCACCAAGAGAATTCCAAGGAGCACTGCTGCTCACAGATTTATTAGGAGGCAGAGAGTCCTCTGGCCTCTCCGTTGTAGCATTGCTGCTGCTAACTGGCTGTTAGTCGCCATCGACTTATCCGATGATTTGGGTAGATGAAAGGGTGGTGTCACTTCCCACTGATCTGTGATCTTCTGGAGAAGCTTTTGGAATTCTCCTGAAGAAAAGTGAGTCATAATGCTGCTAATAGTTTCAGCCGGTTTCAGTCACTGTAGATCAAGGTCGTAGTAAAAATACCGTTGTCGGCTTCTCTGTCTATTAAAAAAGCCCCCAGTGATTTAGAAGAGTCCAGTAGTCATTGAGCAGAAACCTTTGGCAGTAAAACAGCAAAAAGAAAAAATGTAAACAAGCAGAAAGCGTCTGCACGTAGGAAAGCAGATAACTATATCATAGCTATTTATTTTTCCAAATTGGTTTTACAATTTAAATACAGTTTGTTTCCTTATTTATGACTTCATTTCCTCAGGTCTTTTGGTCATTTCATATAATAAAAAATTAATAATAATAATAATTGCCATTTAACCCCCTTCAGAATCTCTCGCTGTCGTTGCTTATTATTATATCATGTATTACATCAACTCTATGAAAAGTGCTTTATAAATATATTTTGAATGATTCTGTTTGAATGTGTACCACAGGTTTTAGTGATTTGATATTTATTGTTATTCCGTTAGTGTTATACATCCAATAAAGAATGATGTTACATGTTTGTCTTTTCACACAGATATCCTCAGCAAAAATCTTTCTCATTGGAGCTGTCGCCAAGGCCATCGCTACCACGGCAACATACCCACTGCAAACAATCCAGGCCATCCTGAGGGTAAATACTTCAGCTAATGAAGTTTTCTTGTCAACAAATCTCATAAAACCCTAAAACCGCAGGTGATTCCAGTCTGCTTAAGATGAAATCAGATTTAAAATAATCTCAATCATTTATGATGTTTATCTTCATCAGTTCGGTCAGTACAAAGGTGATGGGCAGAGCGGCGTGATGGGGAGCCTCTCCACTATTTTTGTCCTGTTCATGGAGAGGATCAAGTGAGTACAGCAGCGCATCGATCCACAAACACACTCCGTTTCCACGAGGATTATCTGCCATCGGTCGTTAACGTGAGCTGTTTGTTGCAGGAAGCACGGCGTTTTGGGTCTGTACAAAGGCTTGGAGGCCAAGCTGCTGCAGACGGTGCTGACAGCCGCCCTCATGTTTGTGGTTTATGAGAAGATCACCGCTGCTACCTTCAAAGTCATGGGTCTGAACAAAAAGCTGAAGCACTGAATACAGAACAGCCTCAGGACAGAAGGTTTTAATCAGTGCCTGCTACTGATCAATATTAACAGTTTTGATGGTAAATGCACCAAATCACAGCCTGTAGAGTGGATCGCTTCCATGTTCACTGACCAGAGGAAAATTTGAAATAATCTGGGCTTTAACTTTAGCTACTTCCATCCATTCACCTGTCTTTTTTTCTGTCTGTTTAAAAAAAAAGTAGAAAATCCTTTTATTGTCCCTCAGTGGGGAAATGTTCTAATCACTGTGCTGATGTGGCACTAATCAGACACAGATGTTGGAGAGCTTTCATTTGCCCTTAAAGCAGCAATCCGGAGTTTTCTCCTTTCAGGAATTATGCTAGCCTGGCAAGCCATCCTATATATGTGAATATATAGTCTGGCCACGACCCATTGACGGCTCTCAGTCTTGAGGCGGGATCTACGGTTGTCTTTCAAAATGTCTGCATGCAATTGGATAGAGCTAGGACCAATCAGAGTAACGAACAACGTGACGTAATCACAGCGAGGGAAAAGCGGGAGGCTTTAATGGCGTCTAACATCAATGATTTCTGTCGTTTTTGTATGAAAACACGTGAATATCAGGTGTACTGGGACATTGCACTACTTTGATAAAAATAAGAAGCCGCTAAGTATATCAGACAGACTTACGCACGTTGGAGTCTAAATAATCCAATGTTGATGACAAAGCCTTTTCAAACGAACGTGGTTCCTGCGCCGCCGCCATGTTGTGTGTTCATGGCTGCAGCGCTGACGTCATCGGCTACTCCCGCTCTGTGATTGGCCCAAAATATAGAGCGCTGTGATTGGCCCAACCAAATCTATAGCGAGCTGTGATTGGACAGCCACAGCCTGCGAGGGTTCCAATGAAGCGTGCCTAGACCAAACTCTGCAAAGCAAGAATTTGGTCTAGTTCACTAGGCTAGAATTATGTATGATTTTTCAGAAATCCATAAAAGTGATTGTCTTATCATGTAGTGTGATATAATGTAAGCAATACGTCTTTTTTTTTTGCTAAGCCCGCCCCCTGCCCCGTAAAATCCATGCAATAGGAAACTGACCAGCGGTCAGAACTAACCAATAGCGTTAGACTACCGCTTACGTGCTTCAAATTTAAGGAAGCACCTCGGCTGATGCAGAGTTGATGAACTTTTCACGGACAAGTAAGTCTTTAAAATATAAATATATGAAAACACAACATGACATGAGAATAATACTTGTAAAACAACGTGTTTTAGCTCTGTTTGTCAGCTACAGAAGCACATTCATAAACAAGAAACGTGCAGTCACCATCTTAAATTACCGAGTCCACCCAACTATTGGTGTGATACGCTTGTCAGCCACTAGATGGTGCCATTGGATAAAATAAATACTCCGGAGAGCTACTTTAATAGCAAAAATAAAATCCAAAAAATGAAGGTAGCACAACCCAAAATCATGTCCTAAGGTAAGAAACTGAGGGAAGAGGTGGGTAAAATGTTTTATTTCTGATTATAAAATCTAAAAACTAAAGAAACAGAAGTGCTTTTAACGGGGTTGGGTTAAATGTTATTCCATGCAGTTTTTTTATTTGCTGCATATTTATTTGAGGAAATTAGTGATATTAACTAATCATAAACATGATTTAGACTAAGATGTGACGGTTTTACACAATTCCTCTTCTTGTGTTTTAATGCTTCATGTGATTTAAAACCATTAGGAATCAGAATCTAACCTGATGTGGGGTGGACAGTGATGTTTAATGTGTATTATTACAGTAAGTGCCTGAAGATTTACAGCGTGAAAAAAATTTACTATGAAATAACTAAATGTAAATTGTGTCTTCTTGTAATTTTCAGTGTACTCGACATGTTTCCGCTCACATCGGTCTTTAATTATTCACTGTTTGTTGCTGCAGGTGTGTGCTGGATTTATCACTGTACTCTTCCTGATTTCTGGAGCTTTTTCTGCCAGTCACCTTTTTAATCCACCAGATTAGCTCATTTAGCTGCTGTTAAACATGGCTGCTTCTATTAGGTTATATTTGAGTTATAACCAAGGGGCAGTCATTTTCTGAATACTGTGAAGCCAACACGGAAGTAGCAAAAATTGCAGTTCTCCCCTCATCCACTAGGGGGTGGGGAGTCGATGAGCAAATCCTCATCAATTCCCATGTTAAAAATGCCAACTTCACAGCAGAAATAAACATGTTGACAGCCTGGTTCAAAAAACCATTTCAGGTTTAATAGGTCTAGTTTACAGTCATAACAACTCTGAGGGGAGTGGTATATTTTGTAACTCTTCGTTTAGGTGTAAATAAATGCTTGAAATTATGAATAATTAGATTTGATTGACAGCTAGCATGAGCGTCAGAGCTAGCGCTAGTGGCTAGCTCCGGGGAAGGCCTCAGCCTCACGTTAATAGATGTTCGGCCATTTTGACTCTCTGAACTTTAGTTGTGTTCTCTGTGTGTTTGGATGTTAATCATGGAATTATTTGGACAAAGAGGGCAAGCTGTGGTATTGATTGCACCAAGAGACCATCCAATAAGTTTCTGCTTCATTTTTATCAGTAAGTAAAATTAAATTTCTGTACTTTATTTCGCTGGTTGAATGGGGGAAAATTCTGTGTGTTTAACATAACACTGCTTGGTCAAAGATGGGTTGAAATATGACGTGTTGGTGGGACTGGCTGGGTACCAAAACTCAAGCTAGGTAAACTGGCCGAGGCTAGCGGAGGCTTCCGGGCTTCACTGGTCCACCGAGGTCAAAGATCCGCGAGGTTGCTGTTGCAGAGGGGAGTTTTGCCAAGTTTTGGTACCAAGTCTCTCCCTTTAACAGCGGCTGCCCTGCAATCAGAGATCCGCAACTCTGCCGCTCCGTCCTCCCGGAGGCAACCCAGTGAGGCAGGCACCTGGCTTCTCCTGTCTCCAGGCTGAGAACTGTTGCTAGACACAGGCGGCCGCCCGCTCCCGTCTCCCGGGGCAGCTGAACTGCGCGACCGCCTGGCTTCCATGCGAGGCTGTATTCATGCTGGTTGCCTGTGGAGCTCTCTGAGGGAGACCACAGAAACACTGCAGCTCTTTGAGTTGATGCTGATTCACTTTTGAGTCGCTCAACTGCGTTAGCTTTGGGTTAGCATGTAGCTAATCTCCCACTGATCTCTGATTATGGCAGAGGAGCGGAGCTTGAGCTAGCGTCTGCTGCCCGGCCGCCCGGCTTCGATCGCAGCGGTCTGAAGCTGTGCTTGCATTTTTACAGTCAATGGTTAGCTTCTAGCTCTGTGTTAGCTTCAAGGGTTAGCTCAGTTAGCTCATAGCTACATTGGTTCAGAGTTTATGGGTATCAATCATTTGCTCCCAGCCTCACAGCCCCACTCTCAGCTCCACCTCTTATCCCATCTTTGGATTGTCTGGGCGTGACGAGACATGTGACACAGCCAAGATGGCGGTGGCGGGAACCGCCCATTTGGCTTCATAATGACTTTTAGAAAGGAATGGGTGGGGTTTGTCCAGGTACATATGTCTGTGGTTATAACCAGTCAAACTGTTTATGCAGCTGAAAACAAGCAGAAGTCGTAAAAACTGAAACGTGTTTTGGTTTTTGTGAAAATAACAGCAAATTACACTCTTGTAAAAATTTACAAGAAAACATCACAGGTCAGTTACTGTTGTATTTATTTTGTTAAAGCTGATTTAACATATTTACATGAAAAATATCAGATTGTTTGTTGATTACTTGACTTTTTTACATCACAATTGTTTAAACATCTTTGTTTTGTTTATTAACCAAATGTTTTCTGGGAACTAATTTATTGTTTTAACAAGGGAGAAATAAAATCTGAGTAATCATAAAAAAGCTTGTTTATTTAAATCATCACATGCACACAAAACATTTTTACATTAAAAAAAAGATCTTTACAGGATGCTTTGATGTTTAAGGTCTTTGTTCTGGCTTTTTAAAATGACCACAATCTGAGAAGGTTGATATAAACTAGGGATGCAACGATACCACTTTTTTCCAAACCGATACGATACCGATACTTGGATCTGAGTACTCGCCGATACCGATTACCGATACTGATACTTGTACCACACACAAAAATGCAATGAATTGGAATACAGGCTTTTTTGGGAAACATGAACAGCAGGTTCTTTTTGATGAAAATAGTCATCTCTGCATTTTCAGGTGTGAGCCTGTTTCTGCTTTCATTCACAATGTTTGAAACAGCTCCCCTATTGGTCAATATAGAAAACTACAACAGAAATGACAAGTCCCAGTGAAGCCACTTTCAGGTAACTGGTATCGGTACCTGGTATCGGTTAGCTTTTTTCTGGTATCGGTATCGGCCCGATACCGATACCAGTATCGGTATCGGTGCATCCCTAATATAAACAGAAACTTAAGGTTGATGGTGCGAGTCTTGACTGCTGCTCATGGCCTCGACGTACCACGAGGGTAGGAAGGAAAAGCAGGAGTCTCTGTGGACTGAGTAGGTCACGTCATTGCGCGGCTCCCAAGAAACCAGGTACACCACACTGAAATGTGTCATTAAAAGCAAACTTAAACATATATTTGCATGAAATTATTATGAGATGTGTTTTAATATCACTCACCTGGGGTTGTCTTCAGTAGCTATACGCTTGACAAAAGACAGAAAATCACAGCAGAAGTTCATGCAGACTGTTGGCTTCCAGCAGTTGTGTTCATTCTGTAAAGAAAACAAAGCAAAAATGTACAGAAATGTAAATATATTAATGTTGTGTAGGTTCTGACTTGAGGAAACCCAAAGCCTCCATCAGAGGTTTACCTTGATGAGCTGTGAAACCTTAGCGATGGGGAAAGTGTCGACAGAAACGACGGTTCCATCACGATCCCTGAAACCCGCCACAACACGAGGAACTCCAGGGAGAAATGACTGAGCCCACCACTTGAGTAGTTTGAACCTAATAAATCCACCGAAAGGTGAGGGGGGAAAAAAACAGCTTTAATGTGGAATCAGCGTGGCGATGGTGGGATAATGACCCGTGTTGCCAACCTGTGGAAGTTACTGCGCTGTTTGGGTGTGCATATCTCAGCAGAGGTCTTCAGCTCCACATAACAGGCAGGAGGAGGGACGCTGGGGTCTTTATCCCGACAATCCACCTCGCCGGAGAACAGGAGTTTGTGATCTGTGAGCCGAGTCTGAACCACGGTGCAGAAGCCCTCGTTAGTGTTGACCACGCCGCTGGAGTCCGGCAAACCATGGGCGCTATCTATAGATACAAATATAAAATTAGATATAAGAGTTATGAATCTTTGGAAGCAACTTTACAGCGACAGAACTACAATACAGACAAGTTTGTAAAAACTTAAACACATTTCACTAAGGCCAAATTAAAACCCAGAGTGACCACTTAAATATCTGAATGAAAACTGAACAAGGGTAACTGTTTCACCCACCTACCTGCACACATGTACTGCTCAAACTTGTATCCCCAGTACATCATCTTATGTTGCCAATCAGGGCGGTTCTCCCGTTCCCTACGAGCAGCTTCTGTTTCCACCTCACTGATGTACAGTGTGTCATTAAACTTGGTTACCGCGAGCAACCAACCCTCTCGAGTCTCGTAGGGCGTGGTCAGCAGTTTGGTCAGATGGCCTCTCCATGTCACAAATTCAAAATCTAAAGCACTAAAAAGAGCAGAGGTGGGTCAAAACACACATTTGCTTCCACAAATGTAAGTATACACAACTGAGGAAATATTCTTGTAGGATAGTGAAAAACATAGACAGCATTTTTGATGCACAAACACTGGAATAATAATTTTTTGTTTTTTCCATCGAGTAGATGGAAAGAATGGTCAAGAGCACACTGGGACAAATGGACTGAAAAGCATTTTTAAACAAAGATTAGGGTAAGATAGCGAGGGGTCATGCAGATGTTTTCATAGAGAAAAAACAGTAATGCATCAGCAACACGCACTGTGAGGATGCCTTTGATTTCAGCTTTGATCTGTTAGCTATGATCCATTGGAGAATGTGGTCCAGCTTCTCCTTCACATTTTCATCTCTCTTCACGTAGCGGTCCTCATACCCGTCCCGCAGATCGAAATTAGGATTTTTGTCAGGCTCCACATAGTATCTCATCTGTCTGCTGTCATTGAAAAATCTGCGCTGAGCATCGAGGGAGAAACACCCCACTTCCACAGGCTGTTTGTACAAAGGAAAGTCTCTTTCATAAAGCTCCCTCCTTGTGCTCAAAGTTTGGGAGGTGAGCGGGTTTTGCTCTGGTGTTGACCCAGACTGATACCGGTGGTGATCTGTGTCACAGTGACTTTTTCTGTCGTCTCTATCTCGTGTGTATACGGCCTGGCGGTGCTGGTAACCAGAGAAGGGACGGCGGGATCTGTGGTGGTGATCCATTCCTAAACAGAATAGACAATCAAAACGTTAGTTCTGATTAATTGAAAGTTCAAAGGTTGTTCAGTGAATAACCACTCCTAAAATATTTAGGGACTCTTCATGGCTGAGAGAACAAGGTGTGACTGGGTGAGTTTACAGTTAGAGAAGTGTTAACAGGCTTCTGTAGAGGCTGACTGGAGATTAAAGAAGCTGAACAGAAACGACTAATTATCCTCAAAAGTTCCAGGATTTAGCAGAAAACTACGTTGATCTAGACTCATTTGTGGAGGAAAATAACTTCATTTTACTTTGTTTAGACATTTTTGTAGTTTATTTTTCTGTAGTAAATTAGACAAAGTTTCAGCAGTCATTCTGTACAACCGTAACATTTATTTACTGTGTGTAAATATGGCTACATGCATCTAATTTTTCTACACTTTGTTTCTATAAAAGAGCGATCGTGTAAATCGATTCCAGTTGTTTCTCTTGCATACTTGTGTGTACATGAGCTAAATGTAAAATGACTGAAAACTCACCTTTTCGCCAAGGTGCTCAGCAAAAACTGCTTGTTTCTGATTCTTGTTGGGAAAAAAACTTTGAATAATATCATAAGCTCCTTTAATGTTAGTCATAAAAATACGACAACCCAGGCTGTGTAAAATTGTAATCGAATTTGTTTTCGACAGCTAACTAGCAAGACGTGCTACAAACATGACGCCACTTCCGCTTATGTGGCAGAAGTATCGCGAGACTTTATCACAGCTACACAACAACAGAGGAAGAAGAAGCTAAAGATTTGTGGGCTGAAGAAGTCCTAGGCTTTTTATTTGTACAAATAATGTGCAAGCTAATATTTTATGTCAGTAGTTATCAGGTAATTATTTCTAAAAGCAGACGTTTTCAATTTATCTGTGGTTGGCTAACGGCGTTAGCTTAGCCAACAACGAAAGCTTGTTTTCAATGAAGTGATTATCAGAAATATTTAAGGTACAAATACACACAGCTGCGTTTTAAAGGCGTGAGAACGTACATACACAGCTTCTGATTAGACTTGTTGTGTTTTGGTCGACAAAGAAGTCCTGAAAATTCTGATTTTTCTTTTCACTTCTGCTCCAGGCATGAACAGGAAGCGATCTCTCATTTCAGACACTTTCAACCTGAAGAAAAGGAGAAATGGCTCCGAAAAATTTGGAGCTGGTAACGACAAGGATGGTGAGTTTGATAAAAATCCATTACCACGCTGGTAGACAACAAAACAATGTCTCTTTTGTCCATGCTGTGTTTTATTTCCACCCTAAAAGAGCCAAAAGACATCAGATCCACCTTGGAGTACCTTATGACGCTGTTTCCCAGAAAGCTTTTCAGTGACACCTTGCCTCAAGTAGTGCTGAAGCACCAGCTGTACAGCATACACAAGGACAAAACCTTGGTGGACAAGGAAGTGGTAAGAAGGCTCTTGAGTTTATAAATTAATTTCTTTAAATACAAACTACAATTCAACCCCAACCTTGTTTTAATCAGAATAAACTCCGCGAACGTGGAGAGCTGCTGATGTTTCAGCTGGGATTCGACTCGGAAGCCTTTGGTTTGGTTTTTACATCAGACTACAAGACCAAAGTGCTGGCAGGCGAGGAGGGAAAAGGGACCAGAACAACGGTGGAGAAGTTTTTGGAAAAAGTCTTGCCCGCGTGCACAGATCTGAGCTTCAGCAAAGACAAGATGCTGAGAGCGTTTCTCTTCACGGATTCTGAGATAACGTATGAAAGAGCCCCGTCGTGCTTTCTCTAAATACTGAAGTGAACGTTTGAGAACGAGGAGCTTTGTTTGTGATTTACGGTGAAGATTTGAAATGTTTCCATGTTTTCTTGCTGTCCAGGCAGTTGGTGAAGTCAGGGGTCCTGACGGTGAGGGATGCTGGCAGCTGGTGGCTGTCCATTCCCAACTCTGGCAAATTCACAAAGTACTTTATACAAGGTCGGTGTTTCTCTTACTGTTGATCAGTGCCTAATCATATTCATGCTGTAGTTGTTTCTGTAGGAGGTTCAACTTTCTAATTTCCCCCATCAGGTCGTAAAGCGGTGCTTGGTATGGTGAGGAAGTCCAAATATGGTGAAGTGTTACAAGCAGATTTAGAGGAGCGACGAACAACTTCACAAGTGAAATTCCCACTGAGATATCACGTCCATGACATTGTTGGGGCGGAGCTGGTAGAAAGGTAACATTTGAAATCCAAGCTTCTTTCTGTAGTTTACTGTTAAACAAAACAACCCGTTAAATAACTGAGTCATTTGTTTTTACAGTACATAGACACAGATCACAACACGCTTATGGGTACAGTCAGTCGTATTAAACATGTCAGTTTTAATCTTTAGATTCACACAGGACCACCTTTCAACCCTTTAAAGCAGTTGTGCCCAATCCTGGTTCTGGAGGGTCAATATCCAGAATGTTTTAGTTGTTTCCCTGCTCCAACACAGCTGATTTTAATCAGCAGGTGATTAACAGGCTTCTGCAGAGTTGGATGAGTCATTGAAACACGGTGCTGGAGCAGAGGAACAACTAGAACAGAGGTACTCAGTCCTGGGCCCTCATTCATCAAACACTGGTGGAAACTGTCCTATTTTCCCTCCTATGAATGAAATTTAGAATGTTCGTACGAACGGCCAAAATCCTGATTTATGAAACATGCGGTGGCCTCTCGTACGCATGTTCCTCCGCAATCGTCTGATGATCACCTGTGCGTACCCAGGTGCTCGTGTCTGTTCAGTCATTTACACACAGAAACACCCTCAATTAACCATATTTGGTCACACTACGAGCACAGCTCATGAGGGGATTCCCTGGGTTCTTCCCGAAATAAGAAGAAAAACTTTATTGACAGCGAGCTCGAGGCACTGGCTGCTGATTTAGAAGAGAACAAACTAGTTGCAGAGGTTGTAATTTTATTATTGTAAACGTGGTCAGGACAGAGGAGAGGTTCCTGTCAGAAATAGAGAAATAATGGTTCGATATAAGATTAAATATGAAGAAATGGACATTCTGTTGTCAATTACAGTTTACATCTAAAGAGTTGATGCATGTTCTGTTTAGTTTTGTTCTTGTTAGAAAATGTTTGATACTTCAGTCACATGGGTCTTTTATAGGTTTTAGCACCATTTATGCGACAAAACTTTTTTTTCCCCAACAAAATAAATATTTATTGGGTAGAATAATTAGTCGATGAATGAGCCCTTCAGAATTGCGGTTCCCCCGTTCTACCACTAGATGCTGTTCCTATGCATGGTCTGAGCTTTTCTTATATCTAGGAACATTTTTTCACACAAGTACAAAATGATGACTACCACACAATGCCTAAATTAGTTCTTACACACGACATACGCACAGATCTGTGCGTAAGTACTGTCGATAAATGAGCAGAGAAACAACTAAAACGTGCTCGATACCGGCCCTCCAGGCCCGGAATTGAATACCCCTGCTCTACTCCAACACACCTAATTCAGTGGTTGAATCGCCTGCAGCAGCTCATCAGCCTCTGCAGAAGCCTGTTAATCACCTGCTGAGATTAAAATCAAGTGTGTTGGAACAGGGAGACCTCTAAAACATGCTGAAGCAGGGTTAAAGCTAAAACATGCTGGATACCGGCCCTCCAGGACCAGGAGTGAGTACCACTCAACTAGAACATGCTGAATACTGGGATGTTTTGACATTTTGAGTGAGGGGAGAAGTAGTTGAAGAGTTTGATGGCCTCATGATAGAAATATCAAAACCAAATAAGTTTAAATCTGTCAATCTGTTACACAGTTCTGCAAATGTGATTGGGACTGCACAAATTCACTCCAGGGGCCACAAATGGCCCCTGTTCTGCACTTTAGACATGCCTGATGTAATCATATAACAAACAAACAGTAATAAATAAAAATGTCACCACCTGCTGTACCTAAAGCCTCCACCGTAGGGCAGAAGACACGTTAGAGGTGGAAAACTCTTAGATATGATACATTTAGTTTCAAGGGGTTAAACTAATGCTTATCAGTGTTTAGTAACTAGTTAAAGTAAAAAACATTGAATGTTTTTCTTTGTTTTCAGCATACCTACAACATCTGGGACTTTGCTGCGATTTGTGGATTCCTGAACTGCTGCTGATTATTAAAACATTAAAACGTTGCTCAAAATGATCAAAGACCGTAGAAAGAAATAACTTCTGATGTTACGATGTAAAGTCTGTGCGCTACAAAGCCTTATGTGGTCATGAATTGTCAGTTTTATTGACATGGCATTAAGTTTTGCTTTATCTTGTAATAAAAATGATTTGAAATGTGTCATTTCCCTTCAGTGTGAGCGGTCACGACTTGTGGTAACAAACTGCAAACCTCAAGTCTCAAAACATTTGCCAGAGATGCAAAACGTTCCAGTGTGGGTTGCAGGTTTCACTGGAATTTTGATCACATTCAAAAAGACAAGATGACCAGTCGACTGAAACCCATCTCCATTTCTCCAGAATCAGGAAGCAGATACGTTAGGAAGAGTTGATGACTAAACTAAATGGACTAATTGCAGACGAAACAGGTTTGCCTTCCGGGAAAGTAAAAAGTGCTGTGAGAGACCAGACTGATGGAACTGAAACTAGGAGACGTAAAAAGAGACTAAATGGTGACAAAAACATTTGCTAAACTGTCCTTGGGTTTAAAACAGACGTGAACGGTGGTGTGTTCTAATTCAGACGGATTGTAAAGTGAAAATGTGTAAATTTTGAGTATTTTGCATCACAGCTCAGTGAGGTATGAGGTTTAGCTTCTTAGATCACCAAGAAGGATGAGGATGAAACTGGTGAAGAATGTTTTATGCATGAAAGAAAACATTTTTGTTAACATCTGTTTTGAAGTGAGTTGATCTATTTAACTTTTACATCCATCCATGTACAGTCATGGCCAAAAGTTTAGAGAATGACACAAATATTAGTTTTCCCAAAGTTTGCTGCTAAACTGCTTTTAGATCTTTGTTCCAGTTGTTTCTGTGATGGACTGAAATATAATTACAAGCACTTATATGTTTCAGAGGCTTTTATCAACAATTACATGACATTTATGCAGAGTCAGTATTTGCAGTGTTGGCCCTTCTTGTTCAGGACCTCTGCAGTTGGACTGGGCATGCTCTCAATCAACTTCTGGGCCAAATCCTGACTGACAGCAACCCATTCTTTCATCATCACTTCTTGGAGTTTGTCAGAATTAGTGGGTTTTTGTTTGTCCACCCGCCTCTTGAGGATTGACCACAAGATCTCAATGGGATTAAGATCTGGGGAGTTTCCAGGCCATGGACCCAACATTTCAACGTTTTGGTCCCCGAGCCACTGAGTTATCACTTTAGCCTTATGGCACGGTGCTCCATCGTGCTGGAAAATGCATTGTTCTTCACCAAACTGTTGTTGGATTGTTGGAAGAAGTTGCTGTCAGAGTGTGTTTTGGTACCATTCTTTATTCATGGATGTGTTTTTGGGCTAAATTGTGAGCGAACCCACTCCCTTGGATGAGAAGCAACCCCACACATGAATGGTCTCAGGATGCTTTACTGTTGGCATGACAGGACTGATGGTAGTGCTCACCTTTTCTTCTCCAGACAAGCCTTTTTCCAGATGCCCCAAACAATCGAAAAGGGGCTTCATCGGAGAATATGACTTTGCCCCAGTCCTCAGCAGTCCATTCACCATACTTTTAGCAGAAGATCAATCTGTCCCTGATGTTTTTTTTTGGAGAGAAGTGGCTTCTTTGCTGCCCTTCTTGACACCAGGCCATCTTCCAAAAGTCTTCTCACTGTGCGTGCAGATGCGCTCACACCTGCCTGCTGCCATTCCTGAGCAAGCTCTGCACTGGTGGCTCTCCGATCCCGCAGCTGAATCCTCGTTAGGAGACGATGCTGGCGCTTGCTGGACTTTCTTGGACGCCCTGAAGCCTTCTTAACAGGAATTTAACCTTAATTTGAAGTTCTTCTTCATGGCAAAGGACTATGCAGTTCATCTGATCACTCCTCATAACATTCTGTAGTTTATGCAAATTGCTATTATAAAAACTTAAGCAGCAACTTTTCCAATTTCCCATATTTGTGTCATTCTCAAAACTTTTGGCCACGACTGTACAGTCCTACTCAACTTTTACTTCTAGGCACCTAAAGTGGCCAAGAACACCCCCCCCCCCTATTACACCAGCAGTAGCCTGAAGTGTTGGATGGATCCATGCTTTCATGTTGGTGACACCAAATTCTGACTCGACCATCTGAATGTTGCAGATGAAATCCAGACTCATCAGCCAAAAAAAAAGATTTTCCAGTCTGTTCTGGTGCTCCTGTGTGAATTGTAGCTTCAGTTTCCTGTTCTTAGCTGACAGGAGACTCCTGGTGTGGTCTTCTGCTGCTGCAGTCCATCTGTTACTGTGTCGTATTTAGAGAAGGTATTCTGCAGAGCTCCGTTGCAAACAGTTGATGTGATTTGATTCTATACAAGAGGATTCATCAATATAATAAAAGTAAATCATAAATGGTTTTATCTTTATCAAAGCATCAGAAATGGTTAATTATTATCATTGCTGTTAGAAAAGCCGAAAATCTGCAGCCGAGAGCAAAATTAGCTCCAGCCTCCCTCCAGCTGTTCTAGTCTGCCCATTCTCATCCACACAGCTGCTGCTCACTGGATCTTTCTCTAGACTCTGAATATCATGTTGTTGGTGCCTGACGGGCTGATCCACTGGGATTTTCACCCACAACCACCTCCAGAGTCACTTAAATCTCCTTTCTTCCTGGTTCTGGAGCTCAGTTTGAACTTCAGCAGGTCATCTTCACTTCCAGATGCATCTAGAGCAGTTGCTGCCATGTGACTGGCTGATCAGCTGTTTTAATTGAACAGGTGCAGCTAATAGAGCTGATATTTCTGAGGTAAACAAGTCAATAATTGCACCATCCTTTGTTTTGGATCAGAACTCTCAGGTGTCCTAGTCACACACACACACAGTCGAGTGTTTTTTACATGAATTTATTGGCTTTTTCAAAAAGTGACGATAGTCTTTCATCAATAAAACTAAATAGTCACAACATTGGCTTGAATAGAAGCACAGCTTGATGTCTGAATACAATACAGATGACCAACATGTACTTAACCCCTGATCTAGTAATTCAAATACATTTTTTGTAAATAGGCAAAAAAATATATCACTGTAGCAATTCTAATCTTCGTTTTCAGTATATGATGCACAGACATGCTATCGGCATTAATTACAAAAAGCTAGGAGATTAGGGTAGCGTTAACTGGAGAGGTAATAAACAAAAGATATTCATAGTGTTAGTTAATACAGTGAGTCTGTGTAACTTCTGTGAAGAAAGATGCAAAATCGTCAAATTAGGATTATAACATAAAAAAGATGAGTATAAGGGTTACGACCCCATAACCAGCGTTAGCAGCCGGCGTTAGCTACTCTTCTATGGGACATTAGCCAGTAGTGGTGCTTAGAAAGAAAATCAAACGTGCTGCACAAAGGGTATTTGATAAATGCCCACAGAGCACCTCGAGGTGCTCATGCTGCCCCATCACCAAAAATCTGAAGACACCAGTTCCAAAAAGTAATCACGTTTTCAGCTTCACAGGCGAGACGCGTCCAGGGGAGCATGAAAGTAAAAAAGTTAACTTGAAAAAGCTCGATTGGATAAAATGGTGAAAATACTGATCTTCTAGTATATTTAAGAGTTAATAGTCCGGTCAGTGTCAGTAGATTCTCTCCAAGATTGAATTTTCAGTAATTCCGGCATCATGAATTATTTTGGGACTACAGAAAAAGAAAGAGTTGTTTCAGGCAACAGACGTGAACGTGTGAGTTGTTGATTGAGCAGATCTAACTTCTCTTTTCGGCTAAAACACGGCATATTTGGCAACATTTCTTCCACCTAACAAACAACCAAGACTGTAAACAAACAAAACAAAAAAAATCAAATAAAAAGGTGGACAACAGGTGATGGAAGACATTTCACTGTCTACTTTAGAAAACATCCAATCTGTTTAGAAGGCCTCTTGTTCTGAATGGTGTTTATAAAGAATCTGACCCTACGTTAACCCTTTCATGGAAACAGCTCCAAGTACGTGTGGAAGGACAGAATGTGGTGTAGATGGTTGGTGTGTATACTGGTGTGTTTCTTGTGTCTTTAGCCACCCTCACCGCACAAATCAATCAACTGCAGGAAGTCTTAGAGGAGAGAGCACTTCTTGCCCCTCTTCTTAACCGGCGGAGGGCACAGAACGGCTCGGATGGCCTCGTCGAACACAGTTTTAAGGCCACGCTGAGTCAGGGCTGAGCACTCCAGGTACTTGACGGAACCTGGAGACAGAAAAGAGTTTATTCCTGGAAACTTTTGAAACAATTATGGACAATTAATATTTCCAGTGGGAGAGAAAGTGGTTACCGATCTCCTTGGCCATGGCCAGGCCTTGAGGATAGGTAATGGGAGACAGTTTCTTCTCCTTCAGCTTCTCCGTGGTGTCCTTGTCATCTCTCAGATCCAACTTGGTGCCCACAAGGATGATGGGAGTGTTGGGACAATGGTGTCTCACCTCAGGATACCACTGCACAAACCACCCAATTTACCATCATTACAACCACGTCTTTGGAACATTCTTTTCTTTACACGAACAAAAGAGTAGAAAGTAATAATTTAATACATAAACGTGTTTCCAGTAACGGAAAAGCTGTGGTCACATGTAGAGAAAAACAGCTGTGGAGGAACTAAGAGTCAGATAATCGTTTCCTGTCTGTTTATCACCAAGAAAAAACTGTTTTCTGCCCATCGTGTCTGTGAGCATGACTTCACAAAGTGTGAGCCTGTTAAACACTAAACCCAAAATATTTTAGTTAAAGCCATGCTATTCAACTTTTTCATGTTTTAAATCATGTTCTTGAGCCAGTTTGTGCTAAAATGACCCCCACCGCCCTCTGTGGCCAGAATACCACACTTGCAACTTCAGAGTGGCGGTCCGGTTCTTGTTGGACTTAGTAAAGTGGAGCTGACATGCCTGGTGCTGCAGTCTGCTTCCAGCATGTTTCCTGCATGTTTTAGATCATGAACACAGCTGATGTGTTTGATTTAGTGATGAACCGCTCCTGTAGACACTAATGAAGGCTGAGGAGACGTTTCAGCTGTTAGATTAAGGTGTTAGAAAGACGAACGCACAGCGAGGAGAGAAGTTTCACTAACGGACACTAGGGGGTGCTAAAAACAAGCCAAAACTGCCAACTGTTCCTTTAAGTCTAATAATAATAATTGTCACTGGAAGAAAATTCTTCCTTGGGACCAAAAAGACTTTTGTAAAACCATTTTAGCAGATTTAAAGCATCATCAGACCCCCACCCTGTGATGTCACAGATTTGTTTATGTTGTTGCAGCAAAGTGAAGCTATCTAGCTATCTAGTCACGTTATTGCTCTGGGCAGCAGTAGCTGCCTGGGGGTAGAGGGGGTTGTCCAGTAATCGGAGGGTTGTGGGATCGATCCCGGAGAGTTTAAGTCAAACGTAAAACTAAAAAGTATTTTTTGTTTTCTTATCAGAGCAAATTTCTAACCTTCTTATTAAACAAACAGAAGAAAAACTACATATCTCACAACACTTTAGGTGAAGTGTCACATTATCTTGTTTAAAAAGTGAACGGGGTTTATTCTGTGTAGGAATAGAAGCTTTTACTGTACTGAAAAATGAAAAAAGTTGGTTTAAAGTTTGACATTTTAGGATTTAACAATTAAACCAACTTTTCATCTTGTGAGAACCGTTAGCGTTCAGTCTGAAACTTTGTGTTCCTGTAACCAAATACACAGGGGGCCATTTAAAAATACTAAAATCCCCATAGGGACAATTTTTAAAAAAAACACACACATTGTTGCTGGAGTGAACTCCAAAAGCTAAATCACTCCAACACTTGTCCACATTCATCAGCCTAAAGCTGATAAATGCCTTCATTGTTTCCCAACTCCTCACCTTGGCACGGACGTTTTCAAACGAGGCCGGACTCACAAGAGAGAAGCAGATAAGGAACACATCCTGAAGAGTAAAACAAAGAAATCAGAGTCGTTCACTTCCAGGTAAAAGCTCATGAAGGTGTGTTGTCTTCATTTCAAATGTATTCCTTCTGTATTCCCTATTCATTGAGGTCAATAAGCGAAATATAACACGACAGAGTCAGTCGGGGATTTCCTGTACCGTCTGAGGGTAGGAAAGTGGGCGGAGTCTGTCATAATCTTCTTGTCCTGCTGTATCCCAAAGACCCAGGTTCACCGGCTTCCCATCCACCATCACATTGGCGGAGTAGTTGTCGAACCTGAGAAAAGCAACCGTGTGCAAATGAGCCACAGCCAGTCTTGTTGCAACCAAATTAGAAAAGGTGACTAACATTAGGCGTGACACAAAGAGGATCTGGAGCGCCCTTTGTTTCTCCAGGTTTCTTTTAGAAGTTAATCATCAGCTCATAAATGTGACTGAAACTACAGCCGGTTTATTGAAAGCCCACAGAGTCCAGATTACAAAGTGACACAAATAAACAGCTGATCTACGATCAGATTAGAAACAGGTTTTCCTTTAACATCCATTTATACGTGCGTGTTAAATAATCTGAATTACAGTTTAGAGCAGCGATCGTTCCCTCACGCCAACAAGGAAGTGAGTATTCAGAGATAAAACAGAAATAGATGCTGCTTCAGGCATTCAGACTGAAGGAGAACAGCGTGGAGACAAATGATGGACGGCAAGGCTGTCATAAATAAATAAATAAATACAGACTGCACTGCAGTCTCAGACACTCACACTGTGGGGATGTATTCTCCAGGAAAGGCATTGGTGGTGTAGCTGATGAGCAGACAGGTCTTACCCACAGCACTGGGAGAGAGAACAGAGATCGTTACTGTTTACAGGAAAAAAGCAACTCCTGCTTTTAAAATGGACTTTGGTCAAATATTAAAATGAAAAAAGTTACAGAAACATCATGTTTAAGTCTCTACAGCCTTTAAGCCTTTTACCACAGTTAGGTTTGGTGTTTTAAGCAGATACCATCCACCTGAATGACAACAGTTGGATGAAACTGGAGTAAATATCACCTTTTATGGTACTGGTTCCACCTGTCTGAACCAGTACCGAGGGTCTGAGGAGATCATGATGGTATTTACTGACTTTAACAAATTTAATGTTCTAAACTCAAATCAAAATCACTGAGTATAAACAAATGAAAGCTCAATCAAGTCTTGGGTCAAACCAAGCATAAAGTTGAGACAGAGCCTGATAACAGAGCTTAAATTAGCCAGACTTTCTCCTGAATACAATCACAAGATTAAAAAACGGATTTGAAACTCCCCGGTTCCTTTTCCCCTAAATCTAAGATGTAAAACCTCCACCCTCCCTCAGCGACTACAGCTGTGGTGTCCACCACCACACCCTGGGCTTACAGGCGTGCTAACCTCCACATCTGACTTATGAGTCCTAATCCTCCTCAGTCTGAAACTCAAAATCCATCTGCAACAACACCCATGACGTCTAAAGACGAGACTGAAAACACCCGCTGCTAAAACACCAAGCTCCTTCAAACTCTCGTTTGCCTATTTGTTGCCAAACTAATTCCCACCGCGGTAAAGTGGCGCTGCTACGTGAGGTCTGACTCATTTAAGTCTGAGAAAACCTGAGGAAGGTTAGCTTCCCGTGTTAGCCCCGTTAGATGACAACGATAAACAAGGTAAATGAGTTAAAACGTTACACTTTATGCTCCAAGTAGAGATTAACAGGTAGTTATAGCTTCAACTTTGGCCGTTTTGGGAAAACATGTAAACGCAAAAGTCTAAATGTTAGCAAGCTCTGTGACAACAATTTAACACCAACACAAACCGGGAGGTTTAAACTCTTCCTCGGCTGAGTTTTGTTAACTTACCCGTCCCCGACAACCACACACTTTATGGCCTGCATCGCGCCGCAGCTGAGGAATGCTAAGTTAGCTCAAGAAGAGCCAGCTAACGTTAGCTCAGGTCTCCTTTTCCTTTGTCCGGAACTGCTCGCTGGAGAAACGTCCCAATAGCCTCCTGCTAACGGCCTCCGGTGCTACAACACAGCTCCTCCGGTGCGGAACAGCGACGGGTACACTTACAATAACTTGTTTCACACTTTGACTCGAGTTTACTCAGAAATCTCCTCGCAACATTCCCATGCTTCCGTGGATTGAACTGGGAGCTATGGAGCAAAACAGCGGCCACCACCCCGGAGAAAAAAATGAAGTCAGCCACCAGCAGATGGAGCATCCGGTATACGGAGCTGATAACGCCCACACGGATACTTTCACCGAAGTAATGAAATAAGACTCCGGTACAACCGCCAGGTTCCCCGAACTATGAAAAATACCATAAAGTGTAGTATTGTATAAATGACCGAAATTGTTATTAAATTAATAACACGTAAAGCACATTTATAACTTAAAAGGCGGATGATTTAAAACGTGACACCAAAAGAGGAACTGACGTCAATACTCACCGATCAAGATGGAATTTTGTTTACTAGACATTTCCTGAACTGTGCCTTCAAGGTTTTTAAAAGAGAATAGCGAAAGTGCCTAATTGGAATTTATGCAAACAATTAATTGCAGCATAAAAGTTGTGATGCTGGAGGGACACGTTGACAAGTACGAGCAAAGGCATTAGACCTGGAGAGCTTGAACCCAAAACAGGCAGTTTGTGAATCATCCTAATTAATTATTATATTATTGACTCAAGCACACAATAACTGGAATTGTCCTGTAAGACTACTACCATGACTACATGAATCTGATGTGCATTATTACAGCCGGTATTTTGATGCCATCATGTTCCTTTTAATACAATGTGTGATTATAAGTCAGTCTATTTCTTGTTTTCTAAGTGAAATGCAGGCTATTAACACAATACGTCTGCCTTTTTTGCTGTCTTGCTGAGAAAAACAAACACTTAACATTTCTATAGTTTTACTTCTTTTTAGGTTGATTTTGTACCCTGCATTGTGTGACTCTTTTAAGTTGTATTTTTCTCTTTTTTACTTCAGAGCTGGTCTGTCTTTACCAAGACTTGTGCTGTTGAATTTTCCTGAAAAGGGACAAATAAAGCATTCATTCATTCATTCATTCATTCATTCATTCATTCATTCATTCATTCATTCATATATGCAGCTGTTTGATAATGTACTTTTTTATTATAGTAAGAATATTTGCAGTCTTGGTGAACGATGCAAAAGCAAAAATAGAATGTCAGTATAAAACTTGGAAAGGATGTTACAAAGTATGACAAGCACTTTGAGACCTAAAAATTGTTTTGCCCTGTAGTATACTATTTTTAGTAACTTTCACATATACACAGATTTTTCGCTATATAAAACACCAATATTCGTGTACGTTTGTTAAACAAAGCAATCAAAGAAAAACAAATGCTGGTTGTTCCTGTAAGACTAAACTCAGGGCGGCTTCGCCCACAGTCTCTCCACTTCCGTGTGTCACACCGTTATCGGTCCTCTTTAGGTGGAGCAGCTCTGCCAGCAAAGACAACGCAAAGCAGCTAGGTGTTGGTCAGCGACAGAAATATGAAGAAGCTTCTCTCACTTCTCGCCATTTTTCTCGTCTCGCCTCATCAGCTGGCCTAGTAAGCCGAGGAAGCGCCGGGCGGACTTGGCCTTTATGGCGGGTCTGTCGCACCTAGTGCTCCGATTCTCGGGCTCCGCTTGTCGGACGTACGGAGTGTTTTGTAAAGGCTTGACGAGGACTTTGTTGATTTTCTTTGAGCTCGCATGGCGACTGAGAATCAGATTCCCTTACATCTACCTTGTTGCCTCGATGGTGTTTAATGTCAGGTTACAGGTAACCATCTCTGTTACTAACGTTTGTTCAAACTTGCTACTAGCTGCTAGCTTGATTGTCACCAGCTGATAGGAAGGTTTTGTGTGCCTGCTTATTCAAACTTAACGTTAAATATAACTGCAGCTGAAACTAGACCAATATGACTGTTTTCTGTCTGAAACATTAAATTATTCTTCATTTTGAATGAAGTTCTTTGCTTACAGCAGGTTTCTTGAGGAATAAATCGCGTACAGAACTCTTCTGTTTGTGACATTTAAACGTTTCTTATCAGCAAAGTTGAGTTAATACAAAATACAGTTAGGAAGTGATCATTTTATTTATTAGGGGGGAGCTATGTAAACAAACATGGCCTGTGTGATAGAGTCAATGCCCCCTAACTTAATAAAACATTGTAACAGACTTGGAGGATGACTGGTAACGAGTCTTTTTCTGTGGATGAGTTCAGCCCACTCCTCTTTACAGTGTAGTTTAATGTCAGCCACATCAGAGGGTTTTGGTCTGAACGCCTTGATTAAAATCAAATTCAGACTTTAATTGTGAGAGAGCGCGGAAGTCATGGTGAGTCATCCCTAACACAGCTCTAGCTTTAGTGGATCATCAAGAGGGTTTTGTTGGGATAAATGTTTGTGTTGATTTGGTCAGCTGATGTGTTCACCTATGAACTCAACCATGGATGTTGGTTTGACCCATTTTTATGATGTTGAATCATGAACTTGAACCTTGACTCATGCTGAGCTGTAGATATTGTTCTGGGTTCTGCTGTTCTTTCATTTCCACGAAAAAACAAGAACAAAATGGCACTGTGCTGCTTAGCCTATTAGGGCTGCATGGTGGCACAGTTGGTAGCACTGCTGCCTTGCAGCAATAGGGTTGCTAGTTCTACACCCATCTGTGGTCTTTATGCATAGTTAGCATACATTCTCCCCAATGCACGCATGGGTTTTCTCTAGGCACACCACAGATCAGACTACACTATGTGTTTGTGTGTAAAGGGCTGTATGTCTTGTTTGTTTGTCTCTATGTGTCCCTGTGATGGACAGGTGATCTATCCAGGTCAGGATGTCCCCTGCAGCCTGTCACCTCACACACCTTTAGTGTAAACTGGGGGTTAGAAGAAGGAGTAGATAGGTAAAAGAAGAAGGTGAATAGTGAATTTAGTTTATTTTGCAGTTTGACAGAAATAAAAACCTCAAATGAGCCAAATTAGTTTTATTTCATGTACCTTTCAGGAGATTTTAGGTCAAGTACCAAAACAGAAACTGCTCTCATTTATTGATTTAGGTTGACCGAGCCTTTATCTGCTTACAGGTTCACATTGAAATCCACTGAGACCACAGCACGGGCGTTCAGACTCCTCCCAGAGAGCACTGCCATGTCCCCGCCATCCAACGACCCTGGCTGACCCAGCACCGTCCAAGAAGAGGACACCTAATCCTGCAAACCGGTGTGACGAAGCAATAAAGCGACACGGCTGCTTGTTTCTGTGGGCCGGCGTCACGGCAGCCCGGCGGCTTTGCAGGTGACGGGCAGCGGTGATGTCTGCAGGTGTGAGACGGAGCGAGGCAGAGAGAGGCCTTGCTGATCCGGGGGGCGGTCAGGAGGATTTCTGCTTTTTTCTTCGAGGACTTTCATGACATGAAGTTACAAATGAAATCAGAGGATTGTTGCTGTGAAACTTGGTAGCAGCTTTATTTTTGTCTTTATTATTAGTCGCTCAGTGTTACAACCCAAACCTGGACAAGATCCACTTGAATTTAATCAGGAAGTATTTCTACAGCATGACATCAATAAGCATGCCCCCCAGGTGTGGTTTAGCCTCCCGGTCGGTACTCTTCAACACACGTTTGTTAGAGGACTCGAGTGGAAGTCTGGCTAGGAGCGAGTCACTGCACAAGTTTTATGTTTACTGTTTGTTTCTGCACCAGGAGGTCGTAGAGAAATGTAACCTGCAAAAACAAATCCTGTTCAGCTGCTATTGTCTGAAGATGTGTTTAGAGTTTTGTAATCATTGAGGTGACGGTGAGAATTATTTTAATCTGGAAGAATAAATTATTAAACTGCTGTGTGATTAGCGCCGTCTCATAACCACGTGGATTCTTTTTTCAAATTTAAAGCATCTTTGTTCAAATATCTTCAGAAGAATGGTAAAATCTTTTTATTTTGATTTGTACGTCTACACGTGCTAGGAGAGAAAACACTTCTTTCACTTATTATTTATATGATCAAATAAATGCGAAAAGTTCATCACTACAGTTAATATCACATAATTATGAGTTCACTGTAAGGGTCCTGAACTGAAAATAAAATGCATTATTTGTTTTAAAATGAAAACGTATTAATAATTTGCTTTATTTGTTTAAAGGGACTATGTGGAGTTTGAAATGTTTATGCTCGCGACTGCCCCCTCAGGCCAAACGTGTAACTGCAGCTTCAATAGTAAGCTCGTGCACGAGGCATGCTGCTGTACTCCTGAATGAAAACAGCTGAGTCAGTCCTGCTGCTGATGGCTCTTCTAAATCTGCCTCCACACAATCAGCAATGTCCAATACAGAATAGAATATAGTAACATTTCAATTCACTAATGTCCGTTTCATATAGGTGTAGTCACATAAATATAATAAGGCTCATGAATGAATGAGTTTATTTTTCAACATGTATCAGTGATGAAACATTTTCACTTATTTTCTACACAAAAAAATGAATGACTTCAACATCTACACACTTATTTCATGAAAAGAAAAAGAAATGAAGTCTCAGCATGTTCAAAAACGGAGAAGAAAGAAGCTAACCTATGTTTACCTTCCCCTTTTTACTCATCTAACACAAATTTGGCCACTGATTACTATTTCATGGTCCTCATTTCTGTAAATTAGAAAACTATCTTTGGAGAACATTAATTTCTAAATAAATAAGAGAAATAAATGAAAGAAAAACAATGTTAATACAAACCTGGTGAGCCTCTTAACATGGAAATAATTCATTAGTCTCATGTGCACCTCAATTACTATCACATATAAAGATTTTAAACTTACCGATATGTTTCTTTAACTGACACTGATCTAAATAATAAAAGAAAGGCACTTTTTATATTGAGGTTTAACATGAAAAACACATGACAATATTATGGTGTGCTATTTAAAGCCATACTATGCAACTTTTTCATATTTTTAAATCATGTTCTTGAGCCAGTTTGTGCTAAAATGACCCTTTACAGGGTTAATGAAAGGTCACTCAGACCCCCACCACCCTCTGTGACCAGAATACCGCACTTGCAACTTCAGAGTGGCGGTCTGGTCCCTGTTAGTAAAGTGGAGCTGACCTACCGGGCTCTGCAGTCTGCTTCCAGCATGTTTCCTGCATGTTTTAAATCATGAACTCAGCTGATTTGTTTGATTTAGTGATGAACCGCTCCTGTAGACACTAATGAAGGCTGAGGAGACATTTCAGCAGGTAGATTAAGGCAGGGGTCTCCAACTCCAGTCCTCGAGAGCTACCATCCTGCTAGTTTTGTGTTTCCTGCTCTACCATACCTGAATGGAGTAATTTAATCATCTCCTCACCACGTTTAACTCTGCACAGGCCTGTTAATTACTCATTCATTTCAATCAGGTGTGTAGGAGCAAAGAAACACCTAACGTGCAGGATGGTAGCGCTCGAGGACTGGAGTTGGAGACCGCTGGATTAAGGTGTTAACTCATTCACTGCCATTAACGACTTTAGTCGTCAATTGCATTTTTTTACGGGGTGGGCGTCGGAGCGAGCCCCCGCACCATGAGAACAAATATCATGTGTCTAAAGCGGATCTTCATCCGTGTATGTCACATGTCACGTGATCAGGAAGCGGAAAATCAATGAATTAGGAGATCGTTTTGGGACGCTGCTGTGAAAAAACGATGCGCCAACCGGAAATGCTTCTGCAGCAGCGCTTGGGCAACAGATTGTGAAAGAACGGATAACGCTAGAAATACGGTGATTCTTCCTGATGTAAGAAGTGAGTCTACTCTTTCTTTTGGTAGTTTTGGCGTTTACATGATCGTAGAGCACAATGTTCTTCAAAAAACAGTAAAAACGCTCAAAAACGCTGGCAGTCAGGGGCTTTCTGATCAGAAAAGGTCTGGCAGTGAATGAGTTAAGAAGACGAATGCACAGCGAGGCGAGGTTCACTTTTGGTTCTGCTAAACGAACACTAGGAGGCGCTAAACTCCAAAACTGCATAGTTTCCCTTTAACAAAAAAAAGAATGGAAAAAATCTCCACTTTTATATCAGGTTTAAATCAGAACCATCCAGCTGATAAATCAGACATGAAGTGAGTCTCGGTATATTGATCATATATCAGTAAAAATGTCAGACGCAGTTATAGCTGCTGATCGGCCTGAGGAGCTCGTCCATCCAGAGGTTACTGTAGAGTGAAAACATTCAAACATGGTGATCCGTTTGTTTTCACTTCCTTGTTCAGACTGTCCAATAACAACAGAGCCACATTTCAAACTCAGCAGGCTTCAGTTAGTGCCAAGTGGAAAAGTTTATGACAACATGATTAGAAGACTTCACAAAACTCTGATGAGCTGAAGCGAAACACACAGGCTGAAGATCGCTCACAAGTGATTTCTGCTGGAGATAAACCAGGACCAATAACTAATAAACCAGGACCAATAACTAAAAAGCACAAAATAAGGTTGGGAAGTGGAAAAGAAACCTAAAACAGAAAATGAGTTGAACTATAAAAACATGCAGACGTGTCATTATCACAAAAATGATTACAATAGATAAAAATGAAAATAAAAAACATGTATTCCACAAAACTTTTATATTCAAACTGATATTTTAACCTTTTTTACTTGTTTGAAATAAATATTTCATCATCAGCTCAATTTACTTTAAAAACACGTTTTAGTTTAGTTTTTATTTTAGTTACGTTTAACCCTTCAATGCACAGAGTCATGTTCCTTTTTGGATTTGTGGTCAGATTTCATTTCATTTAAATATTTAATTTTATAATTTGACTAAATTCCACTCGTTTGTGTGTTTTAAAAAGCTGCAGTCATGCTGGTGTGGATTCCAGTTCAACGCTGGAGTCACTGGGCAGCTCAGATTCACCAGCAACAAACTGGTGATTGATATATAAATATATATAAATAAGATGTAATCTGATTTGTAGGCGCTCTCTAAGAGTACACATGGATTCTAACATGCATCTCAATTGTGAGAGACAAAAATATAAGAACTAATATTATATTATTATGTCAGAAAATGTGCTTTTAAAAAGAGAAAAAGAGAAAAATGTTGGTTTCTTTGAGTCCACCAGGCATGGGGATGCAGTAATACTTACTGACCACACGAGGGCAGCAGCCAACCACAGACCTGGATTATTAATCTGTTAGAAAAGGTTAAAAATCATCTCTGAAGTTAAAACAAACTGATGCAGATCATCTATTTTAATTTATTTGCCACAATACCACTCCAGTAAAATGTGCCACTAGTTTAATGCACTCTCATTTTTAATGAATGACTTTTTACTTTATTAATTCTTCATGATCTTAGTTTAAAGGCACCACTGCTGTCTGCTTCTTTAATTCCCTTGTTGCTGCTGCTTTTCCCTCTGTGCAAAATGTCCCCGGTAAACTTCCTGTAACCAGTCCCTCCGATGCCAGGCAGAAGCAAAAAACCATCAGTGGTTGCCAAGGCAACCCTCTTCCCAGTGTGACAGACAAACCTTCCCACCCACCCCCCTTATCTGTGGAAAAAAAGAGGATTTATTTCCTTGGGATTTGTTGAGGGGGATATTTTAATAGGGTTATCAAAAATACTTTTAGAGGGAGAGATTTACAGATGAAGGATGAGTTAGAGAGATATATGTTTTACCCCGTTGATGCCAGCCACCATCAGAAAAAAAGGTGGGAGAGGAATAAAGATAAACAGTTTTAGCCTTTGGCGTCTGCAGCAGCTCACGTGTTTGCTACGACCGAATGTGAACGAGTGAAAATGCTGCAAACGGAAGTGGCAGGGATTCAATCACAGCTGCAATGCAGTGTTTTAGTTCTCAACTCACCTCCATCTGGATGCTTAATGAAATTCTACATTTTTGGCATGTGGGGATTTTTAAATGAGCTGTTGTTTTATTTTATTTATAATTTGAACTGAAGTTTAAACTCAGTTTCAAAAACGACGTGGGCCTAATGTCCAAGAAGAGATCTGAAATGATGTTTTAGTAAACGTAGATGCTTTTATTTCCTAGTATTTGTTTATTTTGTCAAGATTGAATCATAATTTATTGAGAGAATGATCATGCTGAGAACTACAGCAGAAGTTTTTGTTCACTTTTTGCATTTTTTGAGAAGAAAGTTTCACTTAAAAATAATGTTTAAGAGATAAATGAGCAAACTAACGCCACACGTGGAATCAATATGACCTCATTTCCAAGATCTGATGAGCAACAGAGGAAAACCAAGAGTAAACTACAACTATGTCAAGATTTGAAAGCACGGCCAGTTGGATTCTTCACTTCTGCTATTTTTCTGGTCCTGGTTGGAAACTGGAATAATTCCCTTAAAATTTCAAATTTCTACGACTGAATCGCATTCACATTGGTGCACGATTCTGAGTACGAGCTCCAATTTGACCCCAAAATTAAATCAGAGTTGCAGGGAGAAGAGGAGAAAGAGGGGGAAACATGGAGGAGGAGGAGGAGGATTCATTGTGGGTTTAAAATGGGTCAGAAAAGCACAGAAGAGCATTTGAAAACGCAGCTATTTCAGGAGGTGTTAGTGGGACATTTTTGCTTGACTCAGCCATGATTTCTCTAGCCTGTAATTGGAAAAAAAGAAGATTTTTGTTTCCAAGCATCCTCAGTTTAAACGTACGAACACATCAGTTAGCCTCAAACGCTCTTACCTCATGAATGCTTGTGTCTGACTGATGCATCTGTCTTAAGTTTCTGTGTTTTCTTTGTAAAACCTGAGTAAGACCCCAGTTAGTTATGTAACTGCAGCAGATTTTAGAAGAATGTGCTGCAGACATGGGGACTCACGCTCAGCTTTACATGTAAGGTCTCCGGCATACACTGCTGCCTTTGTGAGTCCAAATAAAGCCTCCACTCATACGTGTCCTTGGGCCCAGAAAATCAACTCAACGTTGCCCTTCAATCAGACGGAGGCAGGAAAGACGTGGCGGAGAGGCCGAGCTGGACTCTAAACCGTAGAGAATGAGGGAGGAAATCCTGCCACACTGGGCTTCCTGTGACCTTTGCCACACCAAAAATGAACCCTGACCGAGCTGCACGGCAGGAAGGACATGAGAGACCCCGTCACGTCCCAGGTTACAGCAACGATCCTGGGGAAAAAGAGCCAAAGTTCACTTCAGGTTGACTGGATTTAATAGGAAATTTTGTATGATGGATGAAACATTTTGAGGGAGCCGGTGAACCAGAGGTTAGGGATGTCAAGGGGGAGGGGTTCTATGAGTCATTACACATGGAGGAGGTGATGAGCCTCTGGGCATCACCGTGGCGACTGGAGCATATGAAGAGGTTTGACTGCTCAATGAGGTCAAGTGAAATCGGTCAGGAGGATTGTAGACGTTTCCCATGACGGCTGGCCTAATCCGCCAGACGTGCACCCCCTCCCTGGGGGGGTGGGGGGTGCACCCTCTGCAGCATGAAAGACGCTGATGTCCTTTTTCAGGGAGTCCCTTTTGCACATTTGACCCAGAATGAACCAAACTGATAATTGATCTGAAACGTTTCATCTCTGCTGATCTCTAGATGACAGCGCGGTTCCTCTGATGACGCATGGACACACTAAAGGAGGAACATGGTGCTCTGGCTGTGTTTACGACAGGTGTACAGATTCTAATTTAAATCTTCTTAATGAATGACAGAAATGTTTATTACAAGCATTATGCATGTGAGCTATTTGATCAGACCAGTGTGTGTGTGTGTGTGTGTTCTTTTGCACCATTCCTTCTCAAATCTAATTTAAAATGAGGTAGAGAGTTTTTCTCAGCCCCAAACTAACGGGGCTTAACCCAGATTTCCCCTCGCTGCACATACTTTCCAGCTTTCTCTCTCCAAGTCGCCTCAAAACTAAGAAAAGTACCAAAAGATCCAACGTGCTGGCTGTTTCTCTCGCCGGTTGTTCCAGTTAAAAATGTAACTGATTTCCAAGAATCACGTTTCCTGTTAAACGCACGGTTGTTGTTGTTTTTAGACTTTTCATCGCTGAGCTAAGAGAGAATCAACTCTGCATGAACACTTCTTCAGGGTCTTGCTATAGATGTCACCGTTTTTAGTATCCGTCATTCACAACCAGACTCAATGACGTTAGATTGATTACATGCATCCCAGTGAAATGTCTTTTCTTTATGTCCAAAAAACTCAGATAAAACATGAATAACACTGCAGAGATGAGCTCAAATCCTCGTTTAAAAGAGAAAAATGAGACTAAACACCAATTCTGGTGTCAGGAGGACTGATTGTGTGATGGCTGCTTCTTGCCACTTTGTTTAGGCTAAAGCAGGAACATTTTTCTCAGAGTGACACCTACGAATAAACCAATGAATACATCAAAACATCTGTTCATGCTTGACCACTGGAGTAATGCACACAGGAAGTGAGACCCCCTCCTTCACTGTGAAGAAGGAATGCTGTAATTCAAACCACGTGTGTTGTAGAAACAACCGCTGCATGCATCTGTGAGTGGCTCATCCTGAAATAAAATGTATTTTTATACTTTTATCAGTCCAGACGCACAACCCGCTGACCCACATCTGCACAGCTGCAAAACCAACTTAAATTCATTTGATAAAAAATGTTTTTGACACATTTTTGTGCATTTGTGTCCCATGGCAAAGTCCAAAACCTTTTTATATTTAATCAAAATACAAAATCTTCAACTGCAAATAGTATGAAATACTGAGACATTTAATGAATTATTTATATTTAGTGTGTTTGCTACATTTTATCACTGCATATTTATTTTTTATATAAATCACAAACTGAGGTTTAATGAGAAATCCCATAATCGTGCTATAAAATCTACATAATCATATATTAACCCATTAAACCTGACATAATTAATGATCAGAAGAGTTCCACATGGGTTAAACTACTTAACATAAAGCAGAGTATAAGTCAGCTCCAACAGCTAGATCATTAAAACATGTCCAGGGAATTACTGATGATAAAAATAAACCGTAAAATATTCAGCATATAATATTCCTCACATCTGATGAGGGCATTTTATCCAAACTACATAATTTGCCCATTAAAATAAGAAAAATACATTTGATGTTTATTACTTGGGGTGGGACCAATCACATCCAATGTCACAGAGATATAAAACCTAGTCACAGTATTCACACATGTATTTATAAACTTTGTATAATTATTAAATTTAAAATAGTCTTTACTCATTTTCTCCAAAGATCCATATAATTAAAGGTTTCTGAAGAAGAAAAAAACTCATAAACTCATCATAGAAATCCCACAAAATCAATCACAAACAAATAATTGATGACAGAACTTAATGAATGGACAGCTGGATTAATGTTTCTAATATTAGGTGTGCATATTAGCTGAACATGGGAAGGTATTGTTATTATGAGCACACACATATCAAAATGTGACACAATAATGTAGCTATGGGATTAATAATTAATAAATATGACACGCTAATCCATCATTTTGAGAAGTCAAAGTGTAATACTGAAGTATCAGTGATAGATGGGATTTGTTGTGTCAAAGCATGAGATGATAAAAAATGCTAAGTCACTATTACGATGTATTAAGTCATAATTATGAGATATATGTCATAAAAGGATGCCATATTAATGAGGTGGCTATTAGTCTAATAATTATGAGATGCAAATCATCTGGAAAATGAGTTAAATCCAATCTGGTCATAACAATATTAGACATTGGATCTTTTTATTTCACCATAGTGGTGTAAATGGGTTTCCGTTTTTATGAATAAATACGACACTAAATAAATATAAATAAAATCTGGTTCGGGTGCTGCCTAGGGTCACGTGAGGCTGATCAATGCTGACGCGCAGCACGAGCTGAGAGCTGGGATGAGGATTTAACACCGAGCTTTCGCAAAAAACATTACAAAAACAACTTCCTGGTAGGAGTTTCAAAATAAAAGTCGCAGCTAAATGAAGACGTGGAACCCTGGTCATCCATCGCGACAGGTTTCTTTTATTTTATAAACAGTGGCCGTACTTCCGGTATTAGTCTTTCCGTGTGTTTGGTAGCTTGCCGCAGCAGTGTAGCCTCCTCTCCTGATATGAGTGGAGTGAAGGCGTATTCGGAGGGATAACGATAGCGGGCTCGGTCACAGAGAGCTTAAAGACAATCTGCTGCTGCTACGGACAGACTGCCGGACAGAAACGGACCGGAGGAGCCGAGACGCCTGTCCGTGAGGCATTTTAAATGGCCACAACATTTCCAAAAGGGAGACGGTGCTGCCCATAAGACTACCTGTACACAACCCAATGCGTCCTGGAAATTAGGACGTGTGACATTTTGAGTAAATCAAACGTAACGGAAGTTTTTGGGAGCGATTTTTGGGAGTTTTAGATTTGCTGGGCGCAGTCATGGACGAGGAAAATCAAGGTGAATATTTTTTCAATACCTTTAATTTCTATTATTTTCAAAAAATCAGAAAACATGTGCTTATGTGCCTGGAAAATGATAATAAACAGGTCATTGACTTTTCCTCAGATTTATACCAACTATAGATTTTTATTCCAAACACAAACCTAATTTTCTGGAATCATCACCCTCCCTTTTGTTGATGTTGTGCTGTGATGGTTTTATTTTATTCTAATGTCTCTGGGTTTGTCCAGTCAGAGCAGAAAGCCTGACCCAGACTGAGAGGTGATGATGAAGCCTTAACCAGGTCATCAGGTGTGAGTGGGTAAATATAGATGATTGACAGACGTGTTACAGCACCTGTCAATAGACCTGTGTGCTGCTGTCACTGTGGCCCCACAGGTCTACTCTTGGTCACCGGAGCCTGGCTGTAAAAGACTGGTTTCTTTTAGGAATGGGCAGCAAGGATGCATCCCTGTAAAGAGAGACTTCATCCAGTACGGGTGAAGCTAAGCGATGAGTTTGGAGACTCTGAATTGGTTGTGCAGAAACTTAGAACAGGTTAAGTAGCATGCTTGTTGAATGAGTTCAGATGTTCAATGGGTTGTCATATACATAAATGTTGTTACTATAAATAGTCTTGAGTCCAGGTGAAAAGACTCCTCCTAGACCCATTCTGCACAAACTGTTGGACTTTCAAACAAAACATTGTTTGCTTAAACAGCTTGTGGCTGTTTGGCATTTCCTTGTGGCTCTTCTTTGTGAGCCCCCAAGAGGGGCTCATATGCATGGTAATTTTATACATGTGAATTTAAATGTGGAGAGGGCAAAGTTGAATGTTATTTCTTAGTTTTTATCCATCATAGTGGAAAGAAACCAGTTTACACTGACTGAATAAGCAGCGGTAGGCAATCCTGGTCCACAAGTGCTACTGTCTAGCATGTTTTAGTTGTTTCCCTGCTCTGACACACCTGATTTTATTCAGCAGGTGATGAACAGGTTGCTACAGAGCTTGAATACCTGGTGAACAAGTGATTCAACCATTGAATTATGTGTGTTGGAGCAGGGAAACAGCTAAAACATAAAGTTAAAGTCCCAAGTCATCATCACACAATGGTGAAATTACATCTCCACATTTGACCCATCCCCATGGTGGGGAGTGGTGAGCTGCAGCTGTGGCCGCGCTCTGGAACTATTTGGTGGTTTAACCCCCCAATCCAACCCCTTAGTGCTGAGTGTCAAGCGAGGAGGCATTGGGTCCTATTTTTTCAAAGTCTTTGGTATGACCCGACTGGGATTCGAACCCCGATCTCCCAGTCCCGGGGCGGACACTCATACCACTAGGCCACCGGAGCATGAAAACAGGCTGCATAGCAGCACTTGAGGACCAGGATTGTGTACTCCTGGTGTAAAGGGGTTTTGGGCATGCCTTTTGAGAAGGAGACCCCAGGGCCAAACCAGGACACTGGAAGGACTATACCTCCAGGTTGGTCTGGGAACACCTTGGGATCCCAATGGAAGTGGCTGGGTTTGCTTGCTATGGCTGCTCCCCAACTACCCGGACACAGATAAGCAAAAGCCAGTAAGACCAGTACCCTAATTATATCACATTCTTGAGCCGTAGGGTTTATTATGCAATTGGTCCACCTGTTCCCATGGGAACGCTTTCCACAATGTTTAGGAGTGGGTTTATGGAAACTTTTGACCATGTTTAGAAGTGCATTTGTGAGGTCAAGCACGAGAATGCCTGGTGTGCAGTCTTTGCTCTTAAGCCACCCAAAGGTGTTGTATGGGGTTGAGGTCAGGACTCTGTACAGGCCAGCCAAGTTCCTCCACACCAAACTCACTCATCCATGTCTTATTGGAACACCGGGATTCACTCATCTGTTTGAGTGTCTGAAGACATTTAGCAAAATAGTGTTGGTCTAATCCAGAGGCAATTCTTGGTAGTTTTGGTGTGCTAGCCCAAGATTATCAGTGGCCCCCACTTGGCCCCCTTTTGAAAACTTTCTGGAGGCACTCCTGTCTTTATGGTTTTTATCAAACAAACCTGCTTTTCAGTAATCTTTTCCTATTATTAATTAGTGATGTGATGTTCACTAATGAATCAAATCTTTTGAACGACTCTTCAAAGTGAACGAATGAGAGCCGAGTCCTTGTAGAGAACCACTCATCTTGCCTTCCAGTAACCCCCCCACCCCCCACTCTAATGAAGATCGCTCCGCTTCGTTCAAAAGAGACAATCTTTTGACGAGACGCCCTTTTTATAAGACACACCATGCCGGCAAATCAGCCTAATATTGCTGCAATGGTGTGTCTTATGAACACGCAATGGTGGCATGAAGTTGCCGGTATTTTGCTGCATTCATGCCACCACGCTTGGTAGTAATATTGCTGCAATGCCGGACTTGTGAATGCAGATTATGCCTTGGCACAACAGAGGGTGGAATCATGATCGCGTGATGAATTAATGCCGAGCTCCGGCCGGCAACTATACTGAAAATAGACGTAAACACGGGCGTAAGTTACGCTTTTGTAAACAGAATCAGCTGAGATGATAAACTAGAGCGATTCAGAGCTCCAGGAGCTTCTCTCCGTTAGAGCTGGAGCTCAGATCATCTGAAAGTTCACGGGGACTGTGGATGACAGACACCTTTAGGAGCTGCTTGTCAAAAAAACGTAATGATTGCGGCTTTGATCGCAATAAAAAGCAAGTTATGTCCAAGATACACGGAATTCCGCAGCAGTGCAGAGAACGCCCCATACCTCCTTTATGCCGCCATCGCGTAATCATTCGTAAAAAGGACACGATTGCGCCACATTACCGCCATGGTATGAGTTCTTATAAATGACCAAATGCTCCCTCGGTGTTGCAGCAAATTGGCGGCTTTGTTTTATAAAAAGGGGTAAAATGACCCTAGAATGTAGTGCTGTGTTGATAAAATCGAAATATTATAAAAATTATTATAAAAATTTCAAGAATCAAATTGAATCGATTCATAAGTCCAAAAATCGATTTAATTATTTAACATAATTTGCCCTTTTTACAGCTAAAATAGGAAGGGAAAGTCCAGATGGCCGTTTTTAAGGTTTATACAGTTTATACCCTGGTGAACTGTAACTCACCCAGTGCTGCATCATTGAATTACGGGCATATAGTGAAGGTAACAGCTAAAAAAAAAAAACGTTTCAATAGCACTGACCCATATCAATATCGAATTGGAACAGATTGAATTAGATCGGATCGTGATAACCGATTCTAACCCTTGAGAATCGGAATCGAATCGATTCTTGAAATTTGAATCGATACCCAGCTCTACTAGAATGAACGGCTCCCTTCAAAGAGCCCTAACCCTGTCATTGTAACTTGCATCAGTTTAGCCAATCAGATGCCTTCTGTTTGCCTTCTTTCTTAGTTTAGCAAACTTTGCTGAACCCGTGGTTTTCTGGACCACCTGGTCACTCCAGTGGGGTAAGTCTAATTGCTGGAGTACTGCATGTATAGCACCTGCACATAAAGCGGTAATTGTGCTGTCTGGCACCCACCAGAGGCACACATCAGCCCCACTGACAGACATATGCTGCTGTGATAAGAGCAGCGAACGCTGACAGCAGCCAGCAGCGTATAAACACACACTCACACTGCTGCAGGACAAAGTACTGACACACACACGACATTTTTTCCTTTCCCCTTATGGTACTTTTTGCTGTGAACATGTCTGCATGGATGGATGGATATTAATGACCTAGAATGATAGGAGTGTTTATGCGATTTCTACCACATTCTCTCCTCTCGACTGGAATAAATAATGTTCTGGATGCTGCGGGAAACAAAAGCTGCTAAGCTCTAGCTTTTCTTTTCTTTCTTGTGTGTGTGTGTGTGTGTGTGTGTGTGTGTGTGTTTGGGGGTTGAACTTGCTGGAATTACAGGATTGAATCTACTCAGGTTGATGCTGAGTGTAGGTGGCTGCTTGGTTGACGAGGTTCAATATCTGACTGTCATAGCTAACACAGTGACACACACTCGCTGTGCCGGGCCACAGTATGAGAGGGAGGGAGGGCTGAGAAGTGACAGTCATAATGAGGTGTTGAGCGTTGCACGGAGAAAAGTGTGAGGTCGGAAAAGCACGTGTGATGGTAGCTGTAGCAGCAAAGGTGGAATGCTTAAATTGGAATGTGGCTGTGTGTGTGTGCGTGTGTGTGTGTGTATAGATGAGGTGCCAGAGTAAAGATGGAAAATTGCACGTGAAATATGGCACCATGCCAGTCAAAGATGGCGCGTGAGAGCAGCTATGGGCCAGATATTCTTACAGAATCAATTCTGCTGAGTGTCACAGGAGTTGCTTTCACTAAAAATCTTTCTGCTCTGTGATAATTAACTCTCTGAGCGGTGAGCGGCCATCCATGACTATCTATCAAACCCGGTCATATTTTCAACAGAGATTCATATCTTTTCCCATCTGTTTCTTTGTGATTTCTTCTCCTGCTTGAAAGATTTTTTCAGAATCTGGTTGTAAAACCAATATTTTACACACGTTTGATCCAAGCAAGCATCACCACTGAAAGTTTTTTCCCCTAATTTACTCCTGCAGCTCCTTACACTCCATCATGCTGTTGTATAAAGACTGATCTGGTCTGCAGGCGTTTTTTCTAAGTTGTTGACGTATCATTGTGACGCACTCATGTCAGCCATAGCTTCAAACGTTTTCTCTGATTTCCTCCCTAACTGCTTTCTTCCCCCATCACCTGTAAAACAGCATCAGCGTGTTGTTCGACACTAATAACTGTCCCCCTGAAACGTGTGACCACTGAGCAGTTTGCTGTTTATTTAGCCTTGATGATACTTTTGTAATCAAGTGACCCGAATGACTTGAATAATTTCAAACTTAATGCTAACATTCATTCAGCACCACTAGTTGTACTGTTTTATAACACTAAATGTGCCCTATAATTTATGGCCAATTACTTCCATAAACTAATAATATTCCCATCAGTCTCAGTTGTATTGGATGTTCTTTGGGTCAAAAAGTAGAGTAGGTCATTCTCTAAAGAGAGTCCTCAACTTTTCATGTGTCACTGAGGGAAATAGTAGCATCTCACAAGTGTCGTAGTGTAGCTGCAAACCAATCTTGCCTCTGCATGTCTTTTCTTTTCCTCATCGCTCTGGTCTTCGTACATCTACTGTGCTTGTTTTGCGGTCTTGCTGAAGAATATTAAAGGGTGAGTCACACCATGGGTGGAGTCTAACTTCATCCACACTTCCTGTTAGAAAAATGCACCTAAAGGAGGCGTCGCCTGGCGGACCAAGAGCACGGCACTGAGGCAGTGATTGACAGCAACCCCTCTGCTCACGCTCTCAAAGTTTCTCAGTCTGAAAAACGAGTCGCTAACAAGCGTGCGCACACGAGCACATGCACACAGCAGACTCACCGCTCAGAACGAGCAGACACAGAAACTGCAGCAGGCTGGAGGATTTCCTGTCCACCGTGATCACTAGAAGAAAGAGGGGAGGAGGACGTTTTTCAAGGAGGCGAGCGGCTCCGAGCCCTAACGTGTCATATCAGCAGGTGAGTGGATGCGCCGGGTGGAGGTGCGGCCGAGACTCAGCTGGAGTCCAGTGCAGCGCAGCAATGTAGTACGGTACAGACGTCACCCTGCAGCTCTATAGCCATCAGCTGTGGCTGATTCTAGATCAGTGTGGAGCAGAGTTTAACCTGAAGATAGTTTTGGCCTAAAATATAAAATTTTAGTTCAGTTGCACTAAACTGCCAAACTAATGATCACACATGTCTACAGCACTATTAGACACTCACAAAAAAAAACAACCTTGATTTAAAGCGTTTTTTTGCACAAACTTGGTTGAACTGAACTGGATTTATGGAGAACAAGTCTGCTTTAACCACGTGACATTCAGCCACAATCTTCTGTGACTGGTCAGTGGGCCAACAAAAGCAGCAGAGCTTTGTTCTGGTGAAGCCCGTCTGACGGATTGTAGCTTACTGTAACACATTCTTGTTCCGTGTGATCAACCCTGACGGGCCGTCAAACGAACACCTCCTCTGCTTCTGCTGCTTCACTGTTCAGCACTTGTTGAGCCGTGCGGCGGACGCTCGTATGGTATGAATCAGGGTATTTACAGCAAACCCTGTGATGCTTATAATTTTGCCTACAGGCTGCTGTATTTACACACAGTGAAAACCAGCCATTAGAACTTGGCAGGTCAGTGTGTGATTGTGTGTTTCTGTGGCTGAAGAAGTCGGGCAGTGAGAGGAGCACATGATGAATGATGTAGGAGTCTCTAAAGCAGCGGGACAGAGGCTGCTATGTGTAGCATTTCAAACCAAAGGAGCTGATTTTACAGCTGGTTTACCCCCTGCAGGCTGTGTTCTGTGAAATGGGGGATATCCTGAAGCCATCACAAGAACAAACAGTCCTTTATCAGTGACATTCTTTCTCATTTACACAAAAAGTGTCTAGAGAGGGGTCACCTGGTTCACCTGTACCAGGACTGCTTCAGGGAAGCGGATAGACCCTGGATGTTTGGTTTCAGCCTGAGGAAACTGCAGCGCGGTGACAGAGAGGCTCAGTGAAAAACACGAGAGCCCTGCAGGATGTCGGGGAGCAGCAGTGGGGCGTGTTGGAGAGGCCCAAAGCTCTTTCATGTCTCGCAAAACATGTCGGGCCCTGACAGAAACACGGGTTTTACTTCTAATCACCGTCAGCGTTCAGCTGCAGGTATCTGTTGTTGTTAGTTCAAACACGACTCAGGTTAGTAAATGGTTTTGACTTTGACCGATGTTCATAAACAGAACAAAAATGATGCAGGCTGACCAGAGATTATAGACCTTGTTGTTGTTGTTGAATAAAAAGTTCAGGTACATGAAAAAAATGTATACCCAAATTAACAAGAAACTCAAAGAACTGCATAAATATTCAGTTTTTAAAATAAGAATTTTATTGTTAAAAATAGATTAGAATGTGGAACATCTTTTAAAAACATATGACAAAATTGATAGTGCTGTCATGAGATAAAACTTTTTTTGAGATTAATTTTGACCTGTAATTAATTAATCTAATTAATCTCTTTTTTAATCTCACCTACTAATGGCTGAGAAAATCCCTCATTTTGATGTATTTTTATTTAAATTCATTACATTATTGTGGCAGACTAAAAGATTAATATATAACAAAAAAACTGGCTTCATAAAGTCATTTATTGTTTAACAGACTTCTAAACTTTCCTTTTACATCACCAAGGTGGAATAATACTGTGCTCTTTTGTTAGTCTGGAATAATTAGAAATTAAAAATCAAACATCAGGTCCATATAGAATAATCTAAGTTAACACATCAAGGAACACTTGTTTTGATCAATGCAAATAGTGATCACAGAACCTGTTACTAAAACATTTATCTAAAATTAAAATAGACCTGTAAATTACAGTGCTGTAAGTTAGCATATCAACACTGACAGTTAATCACAAAATATTACACCTTTTCACAAAATCTGACACGTGGTATGGCATGATAGTTAAATATAAATATAATTACATAAAAGAAATTAAAAAAATAAAATAAAAAATCCCAGCAGGTAAGCTATAGATTAAAAATTATATTAACTTGATTAAAAAAAATAGTGCACTAAATGTGGCTGTAATTAATTAATCTCAATTAATCTCATAATGTGACACCCCTAAAAATTTACCCAAGACCCAAAAATGCTGCAGTAAATCATAATGAGTTAATTACCAATAAGGTTACTAATCACTGAATAAATGTTATTTTGTTCTTATAAAAACCACTTAAGCTGTTTTAACTTGACAAAAAATATTTCTTGTTGCTTTGTTCTTCTTAAAATAAAGTTTACTGATTAACATATGTTGTTTGAGATCAAGGCAACCTGAAACCGTTACTTTAGAAAAACATTTAAAATACTTAATTTTAAACTTGCAGGTGAAGAATAAAAGACAATCATTGATGAGAAAAATCCTGCTTAATGTTCAACTTGTAAACGATTTTTATTTATGAAGTTTAAAACCAAACCTTTACTGGGTGAAAACATCACCCAAATCATCAGGACGGGACAATTCAACTGTTGCACTTTCAACATCAAGAACGAATGTCTTATTGTTTCACATTACCACATTTATACAGCTAATTAGTCCAGAAGTAAGTGATAAAACACTTTTTAAAAATTAAAGCGGCTGTCCGGAGTATTTCTTTTATCCGATGGCACCATGATCTACTGGCTGGCAAGCGTATCACACCAAGAGTCGGTCGATCCAGTTTTTTAAGATGGCGACTGCACGTTTCTTGTTTATGAATGTATTTTTGTAGCCGACAAACAGAGCTAAAACACGTTGTTTTACAAGTATTATTCTCATGTCATGTTGTGTTTTTATATATTTATATTTTAAAGACTTACTTGTCCATGAAAAGTTCATCAACTCTGCATCAGCCGAGGTACTTCCTTAAATTTGAAGCACGTAAGTGGTAGTCTAACGCTATTGGTTAGTTCTGGTCGCCGCTCAGTTTCCTATTGCACGGATTTTACGGGGCAGGGGGCGGGCTTAGCAAAATAAAAAAAAAGACGTATTGCTTACATTATATCACACTACATGATAAGACAATCACTTTTACGGATTTCTGAAAACTTAATTCCTGAAAGGGGAAAACTCTAGATTGCTGCTTTAAATTGGACAACATGAGCTTTGTTTTATCTGCATCGAGAATGTGTTTAAGCTAGAGTAATGAATGCTGGACAGCAACAAAAGCTTTCTACACAAAATCAATTGCTTTTGCAAGAGTGTTACCGCAGCTATAAATAACTGTGTCATCAGCATAAAAGTGCAGGTTTATGTTTAGACCAAGATTGTTAATATAAATGATGAACAGAAGAGGGCCTAACACGGAGCCCTGTGGCACCCCCTTGTGGACTGTAAAAAAGAAAATTACGTATTGCTTACATTATATCACACTACATGATAAGACAATCACTTTTACCGATTTCTAAAAAATCATACATAATTCCTGAAAGGGGAAAACTTGAGGGTGTTACACTAAAGCATGCACATTTGATTTTTTCTGTCATGAGTTTGTGTTCACTTTATACCGATGGCCAAGCTTTCAGACTCACCGTGACACAGCGACGGCCTTGAAAGTCTGTGTGGTGATGGAAAAGACGTCTGGCTTCTTGGTGAGCCTCAACATTACTGTAAAGTCTAAAGTGTTCGTGTTTAATCTTTGACCAAAAGGTTGGGGAACACAACAGGCCCTTTGTTGGGTTTGGACATCTGATAGCATATTATAATTACCCATGACGTTCCCTGATTGGCTTCAATGGGACTCAGCAGACTTTAAAATGGACCGGACCATGTGGAAATCAAATTTGTGGATTTAGTCGGCTTCTGTACGTGAGCCGCTGCAACAAAACCACCAACTCCCAGGTAAACATCCTGTGTGTAAATCTTCTCTGACCTCCGTTCTGCCTTAAAAACAATATTAAACCACTTTTATAGACGTCTTATGGCAGGACTTAATGTTTGTGTGAAGCAGCAGATGGAAAAACAGCTTCAGGATTTTCACAGAAGTATTAATTTCCTCTTCATCCACCACTCAGATGGATCCACAGCTCAACACAGTCACAGACTGGAATCTGCAACATTAAGACTGTCAAGGGAGTCGTGGAGGGTAGATTTGGTCCAACTCATTCCTCTTCTCTCCTTTTTGGAAAGAGAAATCAAAGAATGATAAATCTCCCAGAAATTACATCTGAAGTAGTTTTCAGACATTTGACATCCAGCTCCTTTTGGATCTTTGCAGGTATCTTGATTCATGGCTGCCATTAAAATTGTGTTTTTATACGTGAGCTTCAGATCTGTCAGAACGGGAGAGAAAGCTGGACAGAGTGGGCAGGAAGAGGGAGTGTTGGAACAGTTATGTAAGCACAGAAAGATTGTTTAACCTGCAGGAAAAAGGTGCATCCCCCCCTATGATTGCTTCAGGGTCCAGAACTCAACGCTACACATCATCAAGCTGAACGTATCAGAGCTGATGACCGGGTGTTTGGGCTGGATTTACATACGGAAGGAATAGAAATGTGTTTTTACTATCCTGTGTGCATGAGGCACTCTCAAAGTTACAAACATGTCCAGCCCTTAAATGTTTAATTTTAGATGCAGTTTGTGAGAACTGAATAAATATCTCCCTCTGCTCTTCATGTCAGGTTTCTAAACTAAGATGTTGAGAAATGATATAGGATGATGATAGGAGTTAACCAGTTAGCACTCATAATAAAGACTTGTAACTGACTCAATTAAATGGACATCTAAGTCGAGCTATGGCAATAATCTAATTGGCCCTTTGCACCTACGTCACCTGATCACGTGGGTCCGCCATGATGGACGTCAAGATAGAATTATGGGAGAGCAAAGTGGTGACTGAGGTTGTTTTTTTTTTTTTTTTTTGCCAGTTTAGCCTGTCTTCTACTGGTTCCAGTTCACTTGTAGGAAGGTTTAGCACACCTAGGTGGAGCTCACAGAGAGGGTTATTAACAAAAGTTAAGTGTTAGCTTTACGAACGTTAGCTTACGTTCTCCCTGCTGCTGTTCACCAATGTAAACAAGCTGCCGACTTTGTCAGAATACACCTGGCTGGATTTATAACATTATGTGATAAACAGCGTTCCACTTTACCCTGGAGCAGACTTAAAAAGCCTACAAAATCTGGATCCGTACCAGTTTTTGTTGCTGGCGGGGTCACCAGGACCAGCTACTGTCGCACCAAGATGAAGAAAGATGGATATCTCATAACGGCGAAGCTCATCATAATGTAATTTTAACATACAGTCCTACATTGGAACAGTTTTATTAATATCTAGTAATTCACTATAGTGGACAGTAACGCACGTCCTCTATACACAGTCAAAAATAGGGGTACGGAAAGGGTACATTGTTGTGCCCCAAGGTACAAAAATGACATTAACACAGTCTACGGACAAATATTGGACCTCAGAGAACCTATCTGTACCTTTTTCATTGTCTAAAAGGTACACAAATGTTCCTTAGTATTAAAAGGTACACATTTGTACCAAATCTTTCAAAATGTACAGTTTCTGGTTATGATCTCCTGACTAAAAAATAGCCACTAGCAAAGCTACACTTGTGTAAATAGATTTACCGGATCTACCGGTATTCGCTTCCTATTGGTCAGGTGATATGTCAATCATCTTAAGTCAATAAATGATTGGCTGTGGAGGTGTAGCTGATTCTGGAAGCTTCTGTAACGTCCAGCGATCGCCATTGTTCAAATCAAACCAACCGAAGAAGGAAATGGATTGCGAACTCACAACCACTGATGTTCTTTCTACATTGTCCACCGAGGAACTCTTACAAAAAATAGAAGAGTCCGGTATAGATGTCACCGAAGCTGAAGCGCAGAGATTCAGAGGTAAGTTTAATTTTAAGAAGTTCGTGTGGTTTGCCTAGCTTTATAGTAGCATTTTAGCTAGTTTTAACACTCTGCTCCTTGTTTTAGCTCAAAATTATGTCCTCGTTTTGCAAACGTTTTGGGTAACAATTGACTTCCATATATAAAATTAGTGTCCCAATTCAGTAAAATTTGTAAATTTTATATTTTAGTGGTGTTCAGCTAACCCAGACCGCCTTAAAAGACGAGCCCCCCCCCCCTGCTTAAAAACGGCGCGAATTGTCTCGAGATGTGATTTCCACATGAAAAACTGTTTCCTTTCACGATTCTTTTTGAATATATTAGACTGTTTCAAGCGCCGAGTCAAGTCTCCCGTTTCGACCGGGAAACCTCCGTATTTTCCCCCAATTTCACTCGGTCTTCTTCACGCATTATCCTGGAAATCCACCGCGCTACCCCCCACCCCGTTTTCGAGCTCAGGGAGGCCGCCGGAGTTCGCTCCGGCAGTAAACCAGCTGCAGAGCTGATTACGCGTGCTGCAGATTCACGCTTCTACTGTTTGAGAGGACGCAGGCGTGAATCTGCTGCCTGTCTGCAGCTGTCAGGCACTTTGGTCCTGCCTGCATTTGACAAAAAACAATTGGTGGGAGTTTGAACCACTATCCCGTTAACACACGCAGCTCTGTGGCTCATCGGAATTTCCTTCAGTGACACGGGGATGGCACATCATGAGACACCTGCTGTCTTTTGCTCGGTGCACCGGTGTGCGCTGTTATCATGATCTAGATGGAGAGAAAACTATGAGGAGAAAGTGGAGAAACTATGAGGGGAAAAAGAAATCAAATGCAATCTATCTTGAATTTCAACATTGTTGTGAGGGGTTGCATAATCAGATTGTGCTATTTTATGTTTTCAAAATGCAAAGAAACTATTAGTTTTGCTGTTGTGTTTTACTGTTAAGAAAAATCAATCATTAGAAACGACTATTCACAAATTATAGAATTTTTGTGATTATTTTATTAACTGTAAAGACTTTGCAGCAGTGTATATTCTCTAATAAAATGGTCTAAATAAAATAAAAAATAAAAGATAGAATTATGCATGTTCATAGAAATCATTAAGTTATTTTATTTCCTGATCTTTGAAATGCTATTTCTTCAACTGAAAGTGTGTGTGTGTGTGTGTGCGTGTGTGTGTGAGAGGTATAAAATTAATAAATGTTTTTACCCATATCATTAGAATCTTTTTAATGTTAAAGATCTTTACATAGAATTCAGACAATATTTTTCTTCCCTTTATCTTTCAGACAATGAAGTTGATGGTGACACAGTTAACTGTGGTCTTACAGAGACGATGGTTGCGTACCTTTTTCAAGGATCTTTCAAAAAGCAGGTAAAATTCAACCAGTTTGTGTCGAGGCTGAAACAATCTACAGTTACGCTGACTCTAGAGCCTGTCTTTCCTGAAAACTGGCAACCATCTACTTCATCAGCAACATTATGGTAATTTTTGATAATCACAAAGATGGTGTTTCTTAAGCATTTTTTGCAGTTATCTACTTTTTAGATTTAATTAGTAAACATGATCATTCTTTATACCATATTCATCATGTTGTGCAGTATATCTCAAATCATGTACACAAAAATGAATACTTACACATTATTACAGCAATGAAAACTCTTTGAGACTGCCTGCATCTTTTGAGATTCCAAGATTTCCCAAAAATCTGCAACTAAAACTGGACAACAAAGAACCATGCCATAAAACTCCAAGAGACAGACACACGATAATCAGAGTTCTATATGAAGCTGTGGCACAGTATACAATGTAAGTCTAAAAAAAGTTATGTTGGTTTGTTGATTTAGAAAATGCTGTATATCATAGGGAAAATTAGCCATACATTTCTAAGAAGTAATAGCTATTAGGACTTGATAAAGTCACCAGTTAATAGTGAACAATTTCTCTTACACTTTATTTATTTTTTAAATTACAGGTATCCCACCAATGCCGAATATGTGCAAGCTGTGAAGTCACTGATAATGAAGTATCCTTTTCTCAAGGACCATGAGGGAAATGGTTATGTAAGTGAAATTCAAGATATATTGCATTTGAATCCTTCAACATCATAGACAATGTAAAGGCAAAGATTTGTATTCACTAGGGATGTAACAATACTCAGTCCAAGACCGGACAGTACGATACACCATTCACGGTCCGGTCTGTCTTAGGAGCGCGGTCCAAAGACGCATTATTAATATTTTTGCGTCTGTACAGGTTTCATTCCGTGTGCCCGCTCTGGTCTCGTCTGAAGCTG
>SSNS01000080.1:991788-1031997 GCA_006937985.1 Aphyosemion australe
AACCTTCCGATTACTGGACAACCCGCTCTACCTCCTGAGCTACTGCTGCCCTATATATACATATATATATATATATATACACACATACAGACACATAAGGAAGGCCACTTATTTACCCTTTTTGGAGGCCTTTTTATACTTAATTTAGGGGTACAAATGTGCCCCCTAGGGTACAAGTTTGACTTGTAATAGGTACAAACTACAAGGGTACAAATGTGCCCCCTAAGGTACAAGTTTGACTTGTAATAGGTACAAACTACAAGGGTACAAATGTGCCCCCTAAGGTACAAGTTTGACTTGTAATAGGTACAAACTACAAGGGTACAAATGTGCCCCCTAAGGTACAAGTTTGACTTGTAATAGGTACAAACTACAAGGGTACAAATGTGCCCCCTAAGGTACAAGTTTGACTTGTAGTAGGTACAAACTACAAGGGTACAAATGGGCCCCCTAAGGTACAAGTTGGACTTGTAAAAGGTACAAACTAGAAGGGTACAAATTTTTACCCCCAGTTAAAGGTACAAAATGGTACCTTTGAGGGTACCACCCCAGTGACAAGCTATTGTACCCCTAAAGGTACAATTCTGTACTTAAATTTCTGTGTGTGTAGTGAAATATAGGATTATCAACTGTAAATAATATAAACACATCACATTTATCATTTCAGGTCCTTCACAGTCAGTCCCTGCTGTCCTTATGAACTATATGATCGTTAATCTTACCCGGTCAAACGTGTTTGCTGTAAATCCCAAATTCCTTTCGGGCTGCTTGTCTATTTGTTTGACAGCTGTCCATCGCTGTCCTGTCTCCATAAAAAGATGTAATTCCATAAAAAGACCAGTCAGCAACCAACCATGCAGCAAACTGTTACCATTTTAATATGAAATCAACTAAATAAAAGACTACAAACTGGCTTGTTTTGACTAGCTTCACAGGAGTTTCAGCGTGCATAAACACTTTCTCTGGTGAAGGGGGTGGTCCCATGAACAACGTGACGTCATGCGCAAAGGGACAATACCTTAACTAGAATGAGAGCCTTTATCCTGGTTTACATATCTGTTAGAAAACCAAATTACTGAGTGAAGTGCACTCCACACCTGCGACAGTAGGTTGCGACATGCGCCCTTTAATGTTAGCCTATAGCAACACTCAGTGCATATACATGTGCATCAGAAAACCGACGTATTGCCCTAAAAAGACTTGGGTCGTTTTTTTTTTAAGTGCACGTAAACGTGGTAGTCTGGCTGAAGGTGAACTGGTTCTAATCAGGCTGAAGCACCCAAATAATGCAGTAGTTATCTGAATTCATTCTGCATGTAAACGGGTCAGCCAAACTGAACCGATTGGACGCTCGCATTCCGGAAGTGACGCGACTGCAGTAGCATCTGATAACATCATCGCCACAAAGTAACACGTGTAACACCATCAAACAGTACATACCAATAAGCTTTGCTGCAGCGTTGTTTTCGATTCCTTCAGCCATTGTGCATATCCTGTTTCAATTCCGTCTGCTTCACTCCCAGCGTTTGTTTACTATTTGTGCTGCTACAAGCTAACTGGAACAATGCCCGACATGAAAGGGCGCATGTCGCCACCTACTGTACCGGAGTGGAACAAACTTCATTTGAGAGGTCGGTTTTCTAATACACATGTAAACGAGAATAAAGACTCACTGCTTGGATCGACTTAGATGTTGATGCTGCACATGTAACCACACTGATTACCTGGATGCCACAGCCACAGTAGTACCACTTTAATACCAGCCCCGTTTTTAAGAAAGTGTCTGGAGCACTCAGTAACCCCTTCAGTGGACTAATGTGTGAATAATGTACAACAGAACATAAACAGTCCTTGCTCCACAAAATCTGCATGCTTCCTCCCTCGCCTCCCTCTCCCTTTTTGCTGTAAGATGCAGGTGCATCATGCTGAGTTCATTCATCTTTTATAGTCAGAGGATGAGTGTTAACTGCCTTGCTGATGCTGTGAAAAGGACTGAGGTTGTTGCAGAGTCTTCTGCCTCCTCGCTGAAAAGCCAGCCGTGCTCTGTAACTAACAGACTTCTACGAGCTCTGTGCAGACTTGTACACAACCGATCTGTGTTTATAATCATGTGTGTGCAGCGGCATGTTTGTCCCTTGAGTCATTTTGTGTACATTTAAGTGAGGGAGATGAAGAAGTGGAGCAGATGCAAAGAGAAACTGATGTCTTCCGTCAGATCTTCAAAATAGGTTAGTGGTGCGGGGCTCATCCCAGCTGTGGGTAACTGATTATTATTTATGAAGGCACATGTGTGTATACATGTATATTTGTGACTGAGCGCTTGCATCTCTTTACATTCTGATTTGGAGGATTACTGCAGACCCCTCATGTGTAGACAAATGTAGGAGATCAAGAGGGGGTGTGCTGATGATGGCTAGTGGATTATAGGTCAGAGGACTGACCGCTCGCTGTCACTTTTCCTGTTAAGTGCTGAAACACACACACACACACACACACACACACACACACACACACACACACACACACACACACACACACACACACGTTAAATTAAAGGAGCTTTTTGGAGCTTTTTACCACGTCATATTGTTATTTCCTCATGAAAAATACCCCCAAACCCGTTTTTGGCTGCATTCATGCATTTTCCTGTCTCAGCTTCAAGTTTTCAGATTTTTTTGGAAAAGCCTTGATGGAAACCAAGTGCGTCATCAGGCCCTGCTCCTCCCCATGAAGCTAGTCTCTGATCTGGAACCCACCTCCCCTGGAAGTAGGTCACTAACGCCCACTTTCTCCTAGCTGCGAGTATAGAGCGGTTGATTCATGCTGCAGTTGAGAATGTTTTAGTCTGACTGTCATGTCACAGACGACTGCTTTAAACCTCCACCGTTACCAGAGTGGATATTCTGACTATTTACTTCTGCGTTGGGGACAAAACACTGCACGTAAAAAACATGTGTTGGTAGCCTAGTGGATAGAGCACCTGTCTTGCCTGCTGTTTTGCTATGACTGGTTTGACTCCCAATCTCAGCAGTAACGAATCATCGAATGATTAAAATGGTTTGATTCATTAAATTCATCGAATCATTTTTTACTGATTCGAGGCGTTGTTAAATGTGTGCACCACAGCCTGAACACATTTTTACTGGCGCACTACGTGGTAATCTAGGCGCCGTGGAGGAAAATAAAGAAACCAGCAGAGGCACAAACCATTGTAAAAGGCAGAAACGATCCAACGTTTGGGATCAAAAGTGAACTACGAGCAGATTGTCTAATGCTAATGCTAGCGGGTAGCACGCTCACGATCAAGTGGGGTTCTGAAAAAACTAAACTAAGAATGACTAACGCCTGCTGCACACTGGAAGCATCAGCGGTGCGGAACGGCAGCGGAATGGTTTACTTGCGACAATCGCGGCACTCCAGTGCACACCGGGAGAGTCAGCAGTGAAGCGAATTCACCGCTGCGCTCCTCACTCAACTCACGAGATCACAAGATCCCTTAAAAGATCACGGTTTGTTTATGCCGTTCGCCATTAAACCAGAAAGAAGGAAATCACGTTTGATATCGCTGTTTGATGTCATATATAATGTTGTTCCTCTCCACTGCCAGGATTAAAGCCATGAAAAACACACCGCTGCACTTCTCGAACGATGCGGTAAGTAAATAAGCCGTGAGGTCACACGTATAGACGTAATCTACATAGATATGAAATCGCATCGCTGCAATAGACTTATTTTGAAAATTACCAGGAATTTTATCCTGAAACCAAGTGTGATTTCCTGTCTAGCCCTATGTTAACTACGGAAATTGACGCATCCCAGAAGCGGCAAAAATAGAACCCAATCCTATCTTTAGCAGCGCTGCGTGCCGCTTCTGGGACACGCCTGAAAATTGCTGCATTGCGGCTGGTTTGTGACACCCCCTAGACTATAATGGATTCTATTTGAAGCGGCGACGTTCCGCTGCCGTTCCGCGCCGCTGATGCTTTCAGTGTGCAGTAGCCTTAAACTCTACAAGTGGAAGGAAAATCCCCACCATCCCGTTTATTTGTAGATGTCTGCAGCCTGCAGCGGTATGGGGAAGACTTGTAGCAGCTACCTGGAGCCAGGTTGCTGCTACGAGTCTGCTCAACACCACAGTGGATCTATGGCAAGCCGTTGTATTATGTAATTTACGCTTTTATCTTTGAATAGAATTTAGACTGGATTATCGCCAATCTGTCCATAACACAATATACTGTATATGCCACCATTACATTGTTACCATTAGAAATTAAATGTGATTAGCATTTCCAGTAGCTTACTACTGAACATGTTAATGAAATACATGAAATTCTACTGATCATAGTTGAACTGTGGATATATTTAGATTGTTATTTTGACTAGGATGAGTGATATTAATACAAACCTAAAATGTTACTGACATACAGGTGAATTTTGTTCCATACGAACTATAAATATCAAATTGCAAAGAGGAAAACTAGCCAACACCAATTTAATACATATTATTGAACCTTTTATAATAAGAGTCTAATATTTCAGCCTCATAATTTTTTTTCATATTTTTAGCAGCAGACCACAATCTTGTTTCACTTGAAACGTTGTCAAATAGAATATTTGATTAATCGACAGAGGATTCAATAGAATATTAGAATACTAAAATATTCAATAGCTGCAGCCCTTTACACTTACCAGTATTATGTTTTCAACCCTTTATTGGTAAACTGTTTAAAATATCAGGACTAATATATATATATTTTTACTTTATTTAGCCAGTGTGAGTCCATGTGAGGTGAGCAGAGTAAATAAACTAAAAAGCTGCTTTGAAACGACTAAATTCAAAGATCTTTAGAGACACAAAATATTTTGCAGAAAATAATCAATCAAACTAAAATATAAATAAATGAAGTCTGCTTCAGCTGCTAAATAAATTACTGCCGACACCGGGAGTCGAACCGGCATCAGGACAAGATGAAAGGCAGATGCTTTAACCACCAGACCACCAATCCCAATACAACAGCTGACTTGCCTAAGACGTGAGTTTTGTCGGACCGTTTCATTTTCAGGTATAAATTCAGATTGACGAAAATAACTCATATTTAAGATAAAATGACATCTCAATAGTGCCAACGGTCATATTTGATCATATATTGTGCCTACTTGGGGCGTGCAAAGCAGCCAGTATTTCTATTTGTATTTGAGTAAAACTCAAAATAGGTGTCAAAATAAAATTTCTTTGCATTACACTTCTAATTTATGTTATAGTGTAGAAGTGTAACGCAAAAAAGTGGATTTTCACACCTATTTTGAGTTTTACTCGAATACAAAAAAAATACAAATACTTTCCGCCCTCAACAAATACAAATACTGGCTGCTTTGCACACCCCTAATGCCTACCTTTGCTCACAAAGGTTTAAAATAGCACGATCATTTAGACGGAACAAGCTGGAGCAGGAGAAGTGCCTTCCATGTGTTTTCAGGCTGTCTTGATTTATAGTTTGCTGTGTCACCAGGATTTTCTGCTCCTCACTCGTCATTTTAAGGCTCCTTTCCTTTGCCCTGACCCTCACATTCTTGCATTGTTTTCAAAGTGGGATGGGTGTTGTTTCTAGAGCTCAGATTGTTAAATATTTAATTAATAGCCTTGAGAGGGCGAGCGGGGGTTACAGGGTCCTAAAAGGCATCCATAACCACTTGTTTCCACCAGATAATCAGCATCTCACCTCCTGGCCTCTCTCTCTTCTCCTTCTTCCACTCAGTGCATGAACTCATCTTGTGTCAGAGCTCAGAAGTGGTGATTGGGACACCTTTAGGTCCTAATGGTGAAAACACACACATATAAAGAGGCCATATTCCAGGATTCTTCACCCACAGGTGTTTTCATCTCTTTGCCATCCCAAATGTTCATCATCGGTGACTGTGGATACAAATTTATGGGACGAAAAATATTTTTAGGAGGAACATGATGCAACATTCCATCATTAATCTCCTGATAAATCAACTCAAATCTGAGCAAAAATAAGTAATTATTGTGTCCCTTTAGGGCAAAATCTGTAAACACTAGTGAAAACACCAGCAGCTTTCCATCGCTGAGACTCCCAGGAGACGTGTTGTTGTTGTCATTCCTGCAGGATGTCAAGAGGCCATGGATGTACCGGGTTTTATAATGAAACGCTGCATTTATAGTTCATGTTAGGAAGAGGAAACAAATGTGCTGCTGGCCTTTGCTTAGATGTGAACAGCTGATAGGTATTCAAATAAATGTAAAAGTTCTTTTTTTCCTTTTGCAGTTAAAGAGGAAGTACCTGTTAGCCATCCTTTATTCCACCCAGCCCTGTCCCTGCTTCCCGATCATCATTTTCATATCTCTCTCACATCGATTTCCTCTCCCAGTCAGGGTCTGAGCATTTTTATATGAATTAAATGTAGGTTTAAAGAACAGACTGGACACTTTCAGAGGAGATTATTATTAGGAAATGTGTCAAAGCAGCTGCTGCCTGAGATGTCAACTTTGAAATAAGCCAAAGACAACACGTCTAGGATTCATGTGTAAAAGTGTATAAGAAGGGTAAAAAGAGCCAAGATCAGATGAAATGTTATCGCTGCTGCGTGTGATAACAGCAACTGTCAGGTAAACATGCAGTTGAAATATCTCCAAAATAATAAAACCTACAATTATAAAAGACACCAACGTGTCTGTTCAGTTATGTAACGTCCATCTTTCTGTGACCACTGGATGATGTTTCCACGGTGACGTCTACCTGAGGCCCGGGCGAAAAATCGATTTAATGAATTAATTCGAATTCAGTGTTGCGGGCGATTTAAAAAATAAATAATTAGAGTTTTTATGTAATGGCGCCTTTTTGGCTCTCCGGAGCTTCCGTAGCGCTAGTTTCACATAGCAGTTTGGCAAGCGACAACGTCATAGCACACATGAAACAACAGCAAGCGACAACATGGCTTCCGGTGAGAGTGGGAAGTTTGTTTCTAATTGAATGCGGCATTCGTGCCCATATCATATATAACACTAGATGCCTTATCCGCGCTGTTCGTCAATTGGACGAACATTCCTACGCGGCGCCCATCTTACCTCGGACAGCTGCCCCCTTTCGTAACATTGGTGTCAATGGTGCATGTACTACTTAAATAACTAACTTGCTCAATTTTCAACCGATTTTCAAACGGGTTGATTTGTTATAAACGCCAGAGATGTGACTGTAAAATATGATGGATTTGGCCCATTAATTTAAAAATGTGTAAGTATGTGCTATCAAGCCTATGAGTCATAAGGTTTGTAATAATGCAACCCGCTTGTAAATCTGTTAATATTTCATCGAGTTTAGAGTGTTTTTGTGTAAGTAATCACTCACCTTCTCTGAGCTGAAAATGAAAGTAAACACCGGCAGTAAGTTTTGCTTTTGTAAACATTACCGCCACGGTCTGACCACTTATAAACGACCAAACGCTCCCTGATGCCGCATCAGCGGTGCGGCAATTATGCAGCAAAAAGCTACAGATCATCTGTTGTTTGGACTGGTATGGGTTTCCTGCGACAGACGTGGAGCAAGAGACCCTACACTGAAACATTTGCCTAAAGACCATCACAGTCAAAGGCAGCAGCACCACAAGCGTATTCAAAAACCGCAGTTGCTTTTCTTAATAATGGGGGGGAGATCGGAAAAAAATCGTAAATCGAATTAAAAAAAATAAAATCGGAGATTTTATTTTTAGGCCATATCGCCCAGCCCTACCTGAGGTACAGAGCTCCACCGGGGGCTGGGTTTTCTCATCCGTTTAGCCAAAATCTAATTCTTATCTTTAGGGAAATTTCTTGCAAATTTTCACAAATTTTCTCAAGATCATGACATGCTGCAGCTGAATGTTATCAAACTCAAATCCTGGTTCAACCACATACAGACATGGACAAAATAGTTGGTACCCTTTTGTCAATGAAAGAAAAACCCACAATGGTCACAGAAATAACTGACAAAAGTAATAATAAATAAAAATTCTATGAAATTTAACCAATGAAAGTGAGACACTGCTTTTGAACCATGCTTCAATGGAATGAAGCAGATGTCTCAGCAGGGAGAAAACGCTGGAGGAGAAAGTAGCTTCAGACGACAGGATTTGGAGTCTTACTTCCTGATACGTGGACATCTCTCCTCTGATTGGCTAACAGCAACACGACTCTATCACTGACTCTGTTTGCTCTGCAACGTTGATGTTTTATCTCCACAAATAACACAAGCCTGGAGGAGTTATGCTGTGTGGTGGAGTTGCTAATGCTAACGGTTAGCTTCTACTAGCCGAAACATTCTCTGCTGTTTCCTGGACGCTAAACCAACAACAGCCTTCCCTGTCGTGAGTCAAGATGGGTGAGTCCAAGAATGTTATGTGGTGCAGTCAGGCTTTTCTAATCCTAGCGTTTCACCGTCTATTTTCTATCAGAAGCTAATGCAGGAGATAGGTGTAGGAGACTATTTTTACATTCAACCTGCATGTTAAACTCAGAGTGACTAATCTTTTCAAAAATAAGTAAAAAATGGTTTCTCAGTGAAGGACCTCTTTAAATAATCAGTGTGCAAACTTAAACTAGTCACATATCTGTTTGCTGAGACTGAAAATCTCTCCAGACTTATGAGAGAGGGATCCAAACGACCCACATATTTTGTGCAATAAGAGAATCCTGGCATAGGCTTTAACTCTGTTATGAACTCTTCCTCCTCCTCATCTGCCTCCTCTTCTTCCTGCTGTCTGGGATCTGTAAAAATGAACAGAAGAGTCCTGTTGGGCAGCTGGAGCTTCTCTTTATCTTCCTTACATTCTTTTCCTTTTCGAACACCCTTGCACATTGATTTTGTCCAGATTTTGGGCTCAATCCCATAATAAACATCCCAGCCTCCGCGTAGCCTTGGTCACATGTGTTCTTCGTCTTTTCAAGGCTTCCATAAGCGGGGCCGTGCAGCGTAGTTTCTAAATCCTTGAGTGAGACAAGGTCTTTTCAGAAACCTTGCTCAAAGTTTCTGGGGCAACATTAGCATCAGTACTTTAGCTCATATTACACATGGTGAGTTGGAAGCTGTTCCTGAATCTGATGTGAGCTTCATTTGTATTTAGACTGTAAATCAGGATAAAGGCAGCGTAATCTCCTAAAAGTCTCAAATATTTTGGATTTCAGTTTGTAACTCCTCGTGTGTGACGTACATGGCTAGAGTCGATGCATTCCTCCCAGTCTTCAGAAATCAAATATGTCCTCAAAGGTAAATTCAGATGTAGAGAACATTAAACAAATTTGGTTATCTTTTGGTTGTATTTTAGTTGAGAACTCAAGTTGTTCTCTCTAAGGAAGGGACCCTTCCTAACCCTAAGGTTAAGCCTGGGGCACACAGGAGACAGATGCGCTGCGCCACGGAAGCGCAGCGGTTTTGGGGAGTCAAATGGTCACACAGGAAGTGCCGCGCCGCTTAACGCTTCTTGGAAAGTCGCGCGATAGTCACAACATCTCGCGGCACTTGACAACAGGAAGCGGAAAGTGACTCTTTTGTTTATACGGGATCAGACATGCCGTCGTGTTTTGTGAGACTCTAATTCATTAAAAATGCGTAAGTAGTGTACGGTATTTATTAGAGTATTTTAAGATCAATAGTACTTTAAAGTTCCCAATACTGTAATCAAGTAGCATTTATAAGGTTTGGCAATTTTTGTTTGTGTCGTAAAGCCGTTCCGCGTCATAATGTCTGTTGTAAAGTACTCCGCAATGTTGTAAACAGCTGCGCCACGGCGCTCGAAATAGAACTGGCACCTATCTTCAGCGCCTCTGCGCGAACCGGCGCTTCTGGGACGTGGCGTGGCGCTCCCAGTGTAGCCAATCTCAGTAACTATGGCTAAATTTCAATACTCTCATTGCGCCCTACGCCCTTCTGTGAAGTGCGCTTACAGGAAGTGCGCAGTAAGGCTTCGAGTGCGTAGTACACAAATGTGTAAATAATTGCCGAATTGGGACAGTGAGCATTGCGTCATCAATCGCGACGCATGCGGGGATGCTGGTCGCTGTTTGTGCTTTTTAAAAAATCTTTATTAACAGCTTTCAAACAAACAATTATTTGGCTAAATTTAAATTAATTGCTGTCCACATTTATATCTTAGTCTAAAACATTCAGAGCATGAATAAATATCATTAATCGTCTTAAAATGAAATTCTTTCATTTGAAAATACATGTTTTCAGAAAAGGCACTTGAGCCATTGCGCCGCCTTCATCTCAAAATTCCCACGCAGCAATGGATTTTGGGTAATAGCCTTGCCCGAAGTCCGTATCACTGCGGACTTGGGTGAAGGAATGACGTCACACCCGAGTTAACAGTGTTCTGGTTACTGTAGTCGGAGAAGTCGGAATTCCAATATAGCGGCGCCCTCGAAAACTGCTGTTTAGGTAGCTCTCAACAAATACAGATGCCTAATAAATAACACTTTTAGTTTGTTCAGCTTAGAGATGCAAGCGCTACATGTATCATTAATTTTAAACGCACTCTTATATGTGTGTCTTGTAAAATAAACACATTTCAACCAAAACTTACTGTTGTCGATACGGAGAGCTGCCATCTTGGATCTTGAGGTCGGAGTTTTATTTGATTTATCCTACTCGGAAATCCCGATTTCCGAGTTCCGAGGACAAATTGAACGCACCGTTAGGGTCAGGGCTATAGGTGATCCATAGATGTGTTTTTTTAACACATAAAATATACTTCTGCTGTAATTGTATAATCAGTTATGAACATAGTTAGAGTTGGAAGAAACATCGTTTGAGGATGCAGACTGACATAAATGTTGGTGAACTGAACACAATCCCAGACAGGAACGTTGTGGAACATGTTTTCCCAGAACAGGAGATTGACTCTGGCTTAAGAAAATTGATGCCATGCCAGGTTAAATTAGCCGAGCTCAGTCTGATTAGACAGTTGGTGGTTCAGCGAAGGGTTAAGCCAACGCTTGGCAAAGTTCTGCTTTACTTGTGACCGTTTCTAGAAAACACTGCTGACCAAAACACCAGGCCTTTTCCCAAGAATTGAAGTCAAAGTATGCCTAATTTTGTCAGCCCCTTTGGTGGTATCTAGGATTATATTTTGAGTATGACTGAATGAGTCATGCTGCAGCCTGAGAATACGTTATCTACTTTATCCAGAGATCAGACACTAAGCTCTTCTAATCAGTGCTGTGGGCTATTAAACGACAATGGCGTATCTTGGAGGGTGCAGATCTTTAATGGGGGCAACTTTCATCACTTAGCAGGGCCAGCTCTGCACCTAGCAAACAAAACATTCTCAGTTTTTGGCCCACACATGCCTGAGTCCTGACTGCAGAGTTGTGGAGAAAGCGTCAAATCCATGATCAATTAGGAAACATCTTGTCTAGACAGGGTTGAGGATTATAACGAGCATTAGGGACAATAAAAACAGTAGAAAGGAGAACAAAAGTGAAGCTTTAATGGGGATAGCCTCAAAAATACCTGAACTGTTGCTGCTTGTGATTGATGAAACAGAAAACGGTGGAGATTGCGTTCTTGTTTGCTCTTTTTCTGGTAAATATGAGTGAGATGCGTTATGTGCTGTAATGATACAAAGCCGTGTAAGTCCTTAGATACTGTGACCTAAAAACAAACCAATCAGTCTGTTTTTTCCTCTAATTTCAAAGGAAAAAGGAAGCCTTAGAGTGGATTTTGGCAGATTTGAGTTCTCGTTCATGAATAAGTGACTGTAACTAGTGGGCTCTGTGATGGAGCTGTCTTACTTCAAGGGGATTGTTTCTTCAGGACTTTGAAGAATCAAAAAGACATGTTGTGTTTGATGTAAGCTCAGATTTTTTCTGTCTGTAATCTAATTTTAATAAAGGCAATGCTGTGGATCTTTACTCTGAGATGAGCGCTAACAACAAGTGACTGCTGGAAGCTTTCATGCATTTCTGTTCTGGTGCAAGCTTGAAAATAGGACTTTTTAAATTAAATTTTGGGCGAAACTTCTAATATGCATGACTCTACCTGGTTCACTGAGCTTGTGTTTGTGCTCCTAATGCTAAATCTAAGAATTATAATTTTATTAGTGAGATCAAATGCATTTGCTAAGACACTTGAGATGATAAACAAGGTGTATCAGTCATTTTCCTGATGTAAGTCTGAAGCCTTGGTTCTCAGCTGGGAAAAGGATGCTCCCTTTGGGTTTGGGACGAGTCTTCATCTCAAGAGGAGTTTAAATATGTTGGTGTCTTGGAGCAAGAGATGGATGAGCTAAGCAGACGATACTTTGCTTGCAGTAATGAGGGCGCTGTTATAAAGAAGCCTAGCTAAACCTTGGATAAGTGGCAGAAAATGGACGGATTCATAAATTCTTCAAACAGTTCATCATCAATGAGCTGGAACTTTAGTAATTCCTGTTTGCACCAGCTTAGAGAGCATGGGTGTACACACACTAAAGTGTTTCAAATATGTTTTTTCTGGTGGAAGTTGATCAGTGTGATTGTTATGGGCTCGATACACGGGACTCTCCTCCATTCATTTTCAATGAGACAAGCGCGGCAAAGCGATAATCGCGGGTCTCCCTCCTGCTAAGCGAAATGTAAAAAAAACGTGCATTTGAAATGTTGCGCTCACGCATGTGTCGTGCATACGTGAGCCAGTGACGTGATCCCTGAAAGTTGAAAAAAATCAACTTTTCATTGCTGTCTCTCGGACAAGGACCAATCAGCGGAGGTTTCATTGACTGACCAATGAGGGGACAGGATGCTTCTCAGTACATCTCCGGGTAAACATGGAGGAAAAGTTAATACTTGCCGTGTCTGATGTCCCAGAGCTTTACAAGACTTCACTTAACTCTAGCAAAACCTTGTGAGACTTCACATCTACCGCTGTTTCAACTCTGAGCTGCTTTAATAACCCAAAATTCCCTCCAATCTGACGACCAATCAAAACAACGGAAGACTCGCTATTCACCCTGGAACAGAGGCAACGCTGGCTTTTGCCGCTGGCCGTTGGCGCTTGTCGCCTCCCGTGTGTCAGGTTATAAAAGTGATGGCGATGAGTTTCACTGATCGCGGTCGTTTGTCGCCTCCACATTGCCTCTCCTCCATTCATTTTCAATGAGACATGCGTGACAAAATGATAATTGTGGGCCTCCCTCCTTCTAAGCGACAAGTGAAAAACATGCATATGAAATTTTGCGCACGCACATGTGTCGTGCATACGCGAGCCAGTGACGCGATCCCAGAAAGTTGAAAAATTTCAACTTTTCATTGCTGTCACTCAGACAAGGACCAATCAGCGGAGGTTTCATTGACTGTCCAATAAGCAGCCAGGATGCTTCTCGGTACATCTCCGGGAAAACATGGAGGAAAAGTTAATATATATAGTAGGTTTATAGTAAAGTCAGTAGTGAGACTTCATTTAACTCTAGCAAAACCTTGTGAGACTACATATCTATCGCTTTTTCAACTCTGAACTGCTTTAATAACCCAAAATTCCCTCTAATTTGATGGCCAATCAAAACAATGGATGACTCGCTATTCGCCCTGGAACAGAGCCGTTGCTGGCTATTGCCGCTGGCTGCTTGTCGCCTCTTGTGTTTCAGGTTATAAAAGCGATAGCGATGCGTTTCACTGATCGTGGTCGTTTGTCGCCTCCCGTGTGTCGAGCCCTTTACTCCTTTAATCACTTGTCTTGATAATTGGTCCAAAAACCAGGTGATTACTGAGCTTCTGCTCAGTTGCTAAAGTAATAAAATTTGCTGGTGAAAGCAAATGTTGGACTTTGATACTAAATGTTGGTAGAGTGTTCGGCCACCTTTTCTAACCATGCAACACTCGTGATTCTACTAAAGTCTTTAGAAGGAAAAAGTCTGTTTTTTTGTCCTTAGAGCAGATGTAGGAGTCATGCATTCTCATCTGGAGAGGAGTTGATGTGTTTGAAGAGAAACTGAGATAAAGTGAAAGTGCAGATGTGGATGAGTTCAAAAAACGGGAGGGATTGGATAAAAAGATGAGAACCAGTTGGACCAGACGGGGCGGCTGCAGGAGAAGGAATGTGGGCTATTTTCATACCACTACTGTCATCTGTCAGGAGGCAGGAATTTGTAAAGAGGCTGTCGGTGTGTCTCTGTGTTGTGTGAACGTATTTTTTGTGCATACTTGAGAGCTGTGAGTAGGTGTAACACAGAGGGAGAAAACAATTATTGCACACCTACCAGTCACTCCTGCAGCTCGCACGAAAGGGAAAGAAGCTGCTAAAGCTGGTGGAGAAACAGTAATGATGTTTGTTAAAACACAGACATCTTCTGCAGCAGGCATCTCAAAAAGTTAGAGGAAGAAGAGCGTTTGATGTGTACTTAATTCTGGGAAAAATACAAACATTTTGAGGCAAAACATTAAGTCTAAAAGTTGTCTGATTGTTGCCCTGTTCATGCTTCCTAACAAGTGTTTTATTTCCAAGTGTACACCTCCTCTGACTAACATGCCTGCCTGCTTTGCAGCCATGCTGTTCACGGCTGTGAACTTGTGTAAGTGCAGCATGATTATCCTAGTGTGGGAAAGGACTCCCACCCTTTTCATGTTTACTGGGTTTCTGTTTTTATAAAAAGACCAGCCCAGGTTGTTGCAGACATCCCTTTCCATTGTCCTGTTAAAAGCTTGGTGCAAATCAGGAAGCATTTCTCTGGCTTTGTTTGCAGTCGACTTCGATCATGATTACAGACACATTTCTCAGAAGGCACGAAGAGTTTTGCAGCGATTAGGAAAAAAAGCCAGACGTTACAGTATGCAGTGGAGGGATATATTAGTGTCGGCTCCGCTGAGCGACGCGTAGCAGAGAACAAGGAGTTAGGAGTTCGGAAGAAGACGGCGTCCGGGAACTCGTGGATCCGAGGGGGCGGTCTCTACGCCGTCACGGACTTGAGTCTTGGACGGACATAACTTGCTTTTTATTGCGATCAAAGCCGCGCTACAGGTGTCTGTTCTCCACAGTCCCGGTCAGATGATCTGAGCTGCAGGCAGCTCTAACGGAGAGAAGCTCCTGGCGCTCTGCATCGCTCCGGTCCAATATATCATCTCAACTGATTCTGTTTACAAAACGAAACTTATGCTCATGTTTACTTTCATTTTCAATATACGTAGTTCAAACTGGAGCTGGGGGCGGGGCCGGCGAAAGGCTAAATATGTTTATATTACATTAGGTTACTTAAAGCCATAAAGCTGAAGTTCTATCACTTGCTCTCGTTCTCCAGTACAGCGGCAGCTCCACCTTTGTGGTTCTGCAGTGAGCACTACTTGGGCTTTGGCACAAAGGATACACCAAATACACTTCCTGTCCAAAAAAAGTCTCCACCTGGATTTAACTAAGCAAACAGGTCTGAGTCTCCTATTGGATAATGACTGCATGGGCGATTATCTTTCAGCTGGTAACAAGTTATTTAACCCAACTGGTGCAATGAGCTGCTTCTCATTTCTTCATGTGGAAAGACACATCTGGTGGTGGTGGAACAGATGTTAGTCTGTGTGAGAAGGGTCAGTCACATCATTGGCATCAAGCAGAGAAAACATCTAAGAAGATTGCAGAAACGACTAAAACTGGGTTCAGAACTGTCCAACGCATTATTAACACCTGGTGTGATGAGTCCAGATGGAGCCTGTTCCAGAGTGATGGGTGCATCAGGGTAAGAAGAGAGGCAGATGAAGTGATGCACCCATCATGCCTAGTGCCTACTGTACAAGCCTGTGGGGGCGGGGCTATGATCTGGGGTTGCTGCAGTTGGTCAGGTCTAGGTTCAGCAACAGGATGTGCTCCAAGAATGAGGTCAGCTGACTACCTGAATCTACTGAATGACCAGGTTATTCCATCTTCCCTGATGGCACGGCCATATTCCAAGATGACAATGCCAGAGTCCAGACCTGAACCCCATTGAGAATCTTTGGGATGTGCTGGAGAAGGCTTTGTGCAGCGGTCAGACTCTACCATCATCAATGCAAGATCTTGGTGACACATTAATGCAACACTGGATGGATGGAAATAAATCTGGTGACGTTGCAGAAGCTTATTGAAACAACGCCACAGTGAATGTGTGCTGTAGTCAAAGATAAAGGTGGTCCAACAAAATATTAGATTCTGTGAGCTTTTTGTTTGGTGGCGACTTACTTTTTTGGCCTTGTATGTATATTGCAGTTGTGTCTGTAAAATTCTTTGAGCCGGATAAATGAGACCCCAAACTTTTATCTCATTTGAAGACAACAGATTGTTAGCTTGAGGGCTTTCTGTCAAAATGCTCAAATGACTGAGAAAAGCTGTAGCGTATGATTTAAGTAATTGTCAGAATAAATGTCTAAACATGGCATCGATGGGAGATGCATCAAAATACATTTTTCTATTTGAGTTAAACCCAAACTTTGATCGATTCTTTAACAAAGAGTATCGCTGAGAAGTGAGAATATGAAAAGGCACATGGACATTGCAGAAACTCAGCCTCTGTCATCTGCTGCAGGAATAATTTGCATGTGATCTCTCTTCCTTTTACAGCCCATGTGAACATCTAGAGCAAGTCATAAGTTTCAGTTATAATGGGTCATAGGATATTATTAGAAATAATAACTGATTGTATATAAATGGTGTCCAGCGCGGACAGCGACCTGACAAGACCTTCAAGACAACAGAGGTGTTTGAATTTCCTTCACATACCATTTTAGTTCATACCTGAGTTTTATTTCAACTAGTTAAAGGTAGTGAAAGGCCTTATTCATGGGTTTATCAACACAGCCAGGTAAAATATGAATAATGTTAATAAATAGCACTACTTTTACCAGTGTTGACCCATCCAGAAAGCTGCGTCTGAATAAAAGCTGCTCTTTGGTTTATTGGTGGAGTTCACTTTGCATGATTAGCCCCGACAAGACACAGATAAACTACTGAATAGATTTTATTGCTCTTGTTGATTAAGAGCTAAAAAAAGAGCTTATCCAAAGTATGATTATGATACAAAGAATAACACATCTCCTGTGTTATCCGAGTGTGTTTAAATTCCTTACAAGTTCTGTCAATCTTATAGATGGAATACGGAAAGATTTAATTAAAAGCTATATTTTAAAAAAATAATCCCTCCACGGAGAGGTGTGCAGAATGGATGTACAGTTGTTCCTTGGTGCGGGCTGATCACTTTCACGTATCAACAGTGAACCCACACCCCGACAACTGGAACATTTGTTCTGTTGTTGCAGTACCACCTCTAAACACTAGATGTCGCTATAGTGACCATGTTCCATATTCAACTTTTAACATCAGTAAATGTTTCTGTTAGTTTTTTAGCATCATATTAATCTTGGCTGCGTTTGCCCTCTAACTTGAGGGCGATGGTGGCAGAGGAGTTAAGTGGCCGCCTTGCAACCGGAAGGTTGCAGGTTCGCGTCCCACTCAGTCTGTCACTGTCGTTGTGTTCTTGGGCAAGACACTTAACCCACCTTGCCTGCTGGTGGTGGTCGGAGGGACTGGTGGCGCCAGTGTACGGCAGCCTTGCCTCCGTCAGTGCGCCCCAGGGCAGCTGTGGCTACAATGTAGCTCATCACCACCAGCGTGTGAATGGGTGGATGACTGATTGTGTGGTGAAGCGCCTTGGGGGGTTGTAGAACCCTAAGAAGGTGGTATACAACTACAGACCATTTATCTTCTCTCTACCTGTACAGACGCAGGTGACCTGCCTGATAATGTTTTAAAGAGAACTGAACATGATTGTAAGATCAGAAAAGGGGTGCTGAGTTGCTCAAGATCTATCTACATTAGCTAAAGCTATAAAACTTTTTCATAATTTTAAATCTGACATACTGGCTTTTCTTGAGCCAGTTTGTGCTAAAATGACCCTTTACAGGGTTAATGAAATGTTACTCAGACCCCACCGCCCTCTGTGGCCAGAATACCGCACTTGCAACTTCAGAGTGGCGGGCTGCCTCCTGCTGGACTTAGAAAGTGGAGCTGACATGCCTGGTGCTGCAGTCTGCTTCCAGCATGTTTCCTGCATGTTTTAGATCATGAACACAGCTGATTTGTTTGATTTAGTGATGAACCGCTCCTGTAGACACTAATGAAGGCTGAGGAGACGTTTCAGCAGTTAGATTAAGGTGTTAAAAAGACGAACACACAGCGAGGAGATAAGTTTTACTTTTGATTTCACTAACGAACACTAGGGGGTGCTAAAAGCAAGCCAAAACGGCCGTTGGTTATCCATGACCTATCTACAGAAATCTTTATTAAAACGTCACAGCTCTTGGTTTAAGGTCAGCAGCAAGTACTCCTGTAGATATGAACTTGACCACAGATGTAGGAAAAATGGCCAGGCATGCGAGTTTGAGGTATTATGGTGATGTATTGATTGTAGCTTGAAAAGCGGCTCCCTATGCCATAAAATGAAAAGGCTGAGCAGTCAAGCATTGGTAATTTATGTGGGTGCGTCTGAGGTTAAACGTGAACTGTTTGTACATAACCTAATATGGATTTCTTTCCCGACGGTCTGCCCTGGATGGAAATGCACACTCGCATATTTTCTTGAATTATGCTCTGGATGTCCAGTGCAGAGTGAACAGTAGTAAACGGCCTTGCAGCACTATGAATTGCACATGCTACCAAACACACACAAAAGGGGTTTGTTGGCCAGAGCAGGCTTTGTCTCCTCAGACAATTTGTCCCTTTCTCATTCTCAGCCAGAGTGGGAATCTCAGAGTGATTTACGCATTACAGACGTAGGTTGCCTTCAGGGGGTCATCGCTCCACAATTACTGCTTTATGAGGCAACAACTGGAGCCAAGAAGCTAGAGCAAAAGAGGCAGCGAGTGTGAAGATGTCCGTTTGACTGGTATCTCTTCCTACGTCACTCGTTAGTCTTTGCTTTTCTTTACACTTTGGAACTTAAAGCAGCCTGTCTTACAAAGCGCTGTTGTCCCTCCTTGGCTTCTTCCTTTAATCACCACCAACAAACGGTCATGCTTTTGCCTGAGTTGGCTTGTTTGTTAGATAAATATCTCATGAACCACTTGATGGATTTTAATTAAACTCTCAGAAAGTCGTCATTGTTGGTTCATCTATACTAGATTAACGTATGGAGTCAATTTAATTCAAGATCAGATCTTAATCAGCACAAATAAGGCTGGAACTTGCTCCATTTTATTTATATTGAGCTTGAGTTTGATGTGGTTGTGACACTCACACATAATCTGAGTTCTAAGAACTCGTGAAATATTGTGATGTTGCATGAGATTATGTGTAATCTTACTGTCAACATTTGACCAAAGAGATTATAACAGTTTATCGTTTCTCTACACAAGATGATTAAAACCATTGTTTGCGCAAATGTTGAATCCCTTCTAGGAATGCTTGTCCTTTCATATGAGTTTACTTTAGATAAACTCACTCCAAGTTTAAGAGGTCAGACAGAGGATGCATGTTTAAGTGTTTACTCTAAGGATCCTTAAGTGAACAGGTCATACAGCTGGTTCTGCAAAGACATTTAGGAAATCATTTGGTTAAACTATTAGAAGAATGGACGAGGCTTTCATAACGTTCCTGGTCCAGTAACTGGATGAGTCATCTGTCCTTCATAAAGCAGGATTCATCTGATCGGACCAGTGGAGTCCGCTTAAAGAAAGATATTCCGAATGGAATAAAAGTATTTTCTTACTAGGTGAAGTTATAAATGTTTTTTTTAATAATGGATCACCATGTTTGGTAAAAACAGAGAGATTTAGCATCAGTACAATAATAATACTCCACATTTAGCTACAGGTCAGAGCTGATTGGTCCAGATTAATCCATTCCTTTAAGTTTTCTGAGAAAACTCCTTCCTCACGGAACCATTTCCTTTATTTATTTCATTTATTATAGAAGAAAACGATTTTACAACAAAATAGTTCCACTTTCCATACTTAAATGAAAAGGAGCCGACAGAAGAAAATCTTATATAAAGTCTGCCGCACTCACACAAGTAAATAAATCATAACAATAAACTAAACTGTGTTAACTTATAAAATATAACTGAGTCAGCTGCCTAACAGCATGCCAAAACTTTAACAAGCAAATACTTCATTTCTCTGTGTCAGTGAAACACCATATAACATCATGTTATCTAATTGCTTTACAAAAAACCAGGAGATAAAAGAAAAAAAACATCAAAGATTAATCTATATACTTTCTTATCATATTATTTTTAACTGTCTTTTTAAACGTTATAATTGATTTAACTTCTTTATTTCAGATTCCAGTTTGTTCCATAAACCCACTCCATACACAGAAACACATCTCACCAAGACTTGGGTCCTAAACCTTGGTTTTTAAACAGCTCACAGCCTTTTAAGGTATCATTTCATTTGGATATTTCTTGGTAGTGTTTTATTATGAGCTTTAAAAACCAATTTTAACATATTGTAAATCAACTAGATCCCCAAACTTTAACACTTTCAACTTAGCAAATAATGGCCCAATAATGGAGTTCTATAGCTACTTTGCGTAATGATTCTTATTGCTCTTTTTGTAAAATCAAAACAGGGTTCGTGTATGTTTTGTATGTAGTACCCCAAATTTCAATGCAGTAAGTCATATATGGAACAATCAGTGAATTATATAAGTATAATGCCTTTTTATTGAGAAAATCCTTTACTTTATGCAGTATATGCAATGGACCCTGTGCACGATAGCAAACGCTAGTTCCGGGTTGATGAACTCCAGAGAGCCGTGCTAGTTCCTGTCCCCTTCACAGTAATGTCAACATGGCAGTGAACTGTACTTTTCCAGATCCCTTGGGAATTTGCTGAAAATTTCAGTTGATGACGTTCATCGTATTGTCGACACTTTTTCATCTGCTCCACAAAGCAAACAAGAAAAGGGATTTAAACTGTATATATCCCCATATGTGCACAACTATGACGGTGAGTACACAATGCGGCTGTGCTAACTAGTGTGAACTTGACTAAGAGGAGCGTGACATTATTATTATTATTATTATTATTAATAAACAGTAACTACAGTTTTTTTTACTGCCTGGACCTTATTTCTACTATGCAATACGTTCATTTACTCACCCAGAGAACTTTGGTGCCATTTGAAGTCTGAGAAATATCCGTCTACTATCGGCTTATATCCATAATGGGAGTTGTTGTGGCAGTGGTGCAGCCTATAAATAAGGCTTTATCTGCCACTAAAGTCCTTCATTATGGATATATTGATTGAAGTCTGAATATATTGAGCGAAAGTATGAATATATTGATTTAGGTCTGAATATATTGATTTAGGTCTGAATATATTGATTGAAAGTCTGAATATATTGATTGAAGTCTGAATATATTGAATGAAATCTGAATATATTGAAGTCGCATGCCATAATATGTATATATATCTATATATATATATATAGATATATATACTCTTCTTTGGTTGTTAAGACACTAGAGATTTTAGAACAGAGAAAAGAGGACACCCATGAATCCCGTCAGGGTTTTCAGCCTGAAATTTGATTTCTCTTCAGTGCAGTCAAGTGATTAAATGAGCTCCTTTTGACGTCTTTACACATTAGGAATGAGTCATCATTCGGTCTTGTGTTGCTTGATAGACATGGTATTTATACGCCATTAACCCATGACCCACTTTTACATTGAATGCATGAATAACTTGCTCAAGTAGATTTAATTTTTATATTTTCTGAACACAATTGTTTAAATAACTTTTCCCCTAAACATAATCGACCTCAGCAGCTCTCTCTATCTTCCCCCATCTGGATTTCTGCTCTCATGAACTCGGTTATAAACCTAATAACCCAACAGCTCACTACTTTAGTCACATTGTCTTCCAGAGCAGGACGAAGACGAAGGCTTGGTTCAGACGGTGTGAAAATAGATACAGTAGATTGATACGGAGGAGAGGAAATAACTTTCCCTTTTTTCTGCCATTATTTACAGTCGGAACTGCAAAGCTGCTTAGTGGCATGATTCAGTTTCAGTTGGGGGATTTGAATCAGCGCTCGCCCCCACTTCAAGCATCGGAGTGGAGGCGGACAAAGAGTGAGATGGAGGGTGTGTGTGTGTGTGTGTGTGTGTGAGAGAGAGAGAGAGAGAGAGAGAGAGAGAGAGATGGTGAGAATCGGAGAAGCACAATCTGGTATGGCTCTATGTGAAAATGACCTACTTCCTGTTAGCTTGCTCTCAAATGGATTGCTGTTTTCTGATGTGTGGAGAAGTGATGGGGGAGGTCCTCTGAGGGGCGTGTGTGTGTGTGTGTGTGTGTGTGTGTGGGGGGGGGGGTGTTAAGTAGGTGGCTTTTGGGACCTTCAGAGTGGAATAAAATTAACATCATAGTGTGTGAAGTATAAATCCTGTGTGCGTGGCGTTTGTTGCGTGCACCAACCTCATGATGTGCATTAATTACCCCAAAGGTGAGGGTGATGATTGTTGAATATCAGGAGGCCAATATGTAGAGGCAGATAACTGCTGATGGTCTCTGTGTGTGTGTGTGTGTGTGTGTGCGTGTGAGTGTGTGTGTGTGCGTGCGTGTGTGTGTGTGTGGACTGGAAGACTCCAGGACTGCACTGGCACTACCTGGAGGCAAATGCTTAGTTGTTTTTGTGGTTCAAAAGAAAATTATTTGAAAACTTTATTAGCTACAACTTTTTTTTTCTGCATCCAGTCAGTGAAACATTTTATTTGTACATTAAACATGTTCCACACATTCCTATAATTTATAAATATTAAGCTGATCTTTTTTCTGAAACACTAACAGTAGTGGAGACATTCATAATGAAATTCACAAACCTGTTTGAGCCTAAGGAAGTGGTCTAAACCAGGTTTGTTTGGCATGATCTATTTCCGTTCTGTCAAACTAAAAGCATCAACCATATCGCTGCATCAAAGGTAGGTATGACGCATGTGGTCATGGCCGTGTGACCTGACAAACAACCATTTCAAGCTAAATGGCTGAATTGTAACATGAGCTTTGTTTTGTTTAACACACACCAAAACAATCCATGTGACTCACAAAAAGCATGACAGACCAGAGGGAAATATGTATATTTGATATTTAGGATGGGGAACTTTCCCTTTAAAGCTCACATAATCGTGCTTTGTGTTTGTAATAACCTTTAGCCACACAAGGCTGATCCCAGTAAGGCTCGTTTCAGCATCTAAATTCACTCCTAAGCTGCTTGGTAATCACCCTTTAAAAATAAATTTAAATTGATTAGATACAAGGGCTCACAAAGACATAATATTTTGAACAAAGCTAAAATAGCCAGAATGGTAGTGGTAACCTTTAAATGTTGTGGCTATTTTCACCTATAATAACACGGACTTTCACTCATACGGGGCAGCTGTAGCTCAGGAGGTAGAGCGGGTTGTCCAGTAATCAGAAGGTTGTAGGATCAAACCCCAAAAGCAGTTTTTAAAAATTTAAAATAATGACACAGAGAATCAAACAATAGTCATTGACATTATTATGTCAATTTTAATTTCTTTAAAAATGCTTTTAAATTGTATTTCAATTCAAAACAGGAGAAAAAAATATATATCACTGGCAAACATAGGACGGACCTAAAAGTACAATACTATTTTAAGTACATTTTGATAATGGTATTGTCTTTAAAATAATAATAACAATAATAGTAATAATAATAATAATAATGGGTTGATAGAATGTGTGTGCAATTTGATTTGATTTAGCATCATTAGAGACAGAAATGAAGGCAAAAACACATGAAGAGGGATTTCTGATCACTCATTTGATTGTAGTGTTAGTTGTGTTTGCAGCACATCAAAAATGGTTTACATGGTCTTGTAGCCAAGGTTCTGAGCTTTATTTAGAGGTGCAGCTTGACTAGATTGATATTTAGGACATGTATTTTGCTGCTAAACTTCAACATCTTCCAATTGGGGGACCCTCGGGCTTAATGCGTTAATTTTTTTAACGCGTTATTTTTTCTAAATATTTAATCATAATTAACGCGTTAAATTCCCACCCCTAAAAAAAACATGAAGAAGAAGTGGTCAGATTGAGGCAAAGAGGAAGATGGCAATGGTTGATACCATCCAAAACAGCTGCTTTATGCTGCTCAGGGATCGCTGAGATATTCCAGATCCAAGCTCCAAATTTAATGAAAACATTTTAATTAATCCAAAGGGACTTGAGGCTGGAAATCACATATAATTTTCATCGTATCAAACAAATATCAGCCTGCCTGTCGGCTAATTTTTGCTGGAACGAGGCGGTATAAAGAAACTGGACAGGTGCAACCGGTGCCCGGTTCACTGTGGTGCAGAGTTTTAGTTTATAGTTCGATTAACAGTGGATGTGTTGTCGTGCATCACACAATTAATGCACTAATAAGTAATATGAAGACGTACATATGAACATCATGTAATATCTTAAAAACAATATGCTTTATTTTCATTAAAGGAGTCATCACCTGAAATTTTCACTTTTCCACTTAAAAAAATGTCTATAATGGCTTCCTAATGATTTTTCACTGGCCGAGAAGCTGATATTTAACATTGACGCGTTTGTTTAGTCTTGCCTTCTTCAACCAGCTCACACGCACCCCACGAGCACGCGCACTCCAACACGAGAACTTGAGCTCTGGCCTATATGCCGTCACAAAGGCCAGATATAACCAAATATGAGGCCAGCAGCGAACAAACCAGCACAACAAAGCTCATTTCATAACGTGAAACGCATAAATGATGTCTTACCGTTGCTGATCCGTGTTACGGGGAAAAAAACTCCTCTGGGTTTGTGTATTGGATCTTCACAACAGCATGATGAGCCGATGCCAGGCTGTTTAGCTTGCCTTGTCCCATCTAGACTGTTTACAGATCTCCAATGCTGCGTCCCATCATTTTCTGGTTTACGGCGCTTCGCTGAAAAAAACCTCAACAACAAGCGAGGAAGCCATTACGCACCAAGGTGAGGCTCGGGCTCGTACTGTTGGATCCCGTAGGTCACTGCCAGGTCGGGTTCAGTTATAACTTTTGTTATTTTGGAGCAAGATGCTGAAGCTGCTTCCTGCTTCCTTCCACCAATCACCGCGCTCCTCAGTCCTGCGCGCGTCCGGCACAGCAGAAATATCGCGTGTGATCTCACGAGAAAATATGCTCTTTACAAAAAAGCATCAGAAAAGCACATTTTTAATTTATTTTCCAATACAATTTATTTTAATGGCCAAAAAGACTATAATAGGACGTAGATATCCACGGTGTTATAGGTGATGACTCCTTTAAGGATATCATTTTTATTCTCAGTTCAGAGGGGGGGATTTTTACTCCACACAAAAATAGCACGAGATGATCAAAAAACGGTGTGAGGTAACCTGTATGCTCCACATAAACACAACTCAGCACAAAAACGGTGGTGCTGCTGGACATTCTGCTCAGTTTTATGGCTTTTTGTCAGACTCTGAACCAGGAAATGGCTGCAGGCATTGAAGCAGGAGGCAGAAAGCTCCGGAGCAACCAGTGACTCCGCTCCCTAGCCAATCAGCGGCCACAGTCGCCCTGCCGGCCCGACTCAGCCTTGCCAGGGACTAAAAATTGTGGAGAAAGTAGAGGGAAAATACCAAACCGTGCTCTTGGAAAATGTGGTCGGGCTGAGCTGCACCAGTCCGAGTTACTCTGAGTAGCGCCCTTCGAAAGCTAGCTTAAAGGTGGCTTGAATTCATCATTTTACCATCCCACAGTTTCTGCGTCTCTAATATGTGCTTACACCAGTGTCAGTTTGCTAAAAGTTGCGCACATTTTTCCTGTCAAGTTTTATTTTCTGACCCTGTTTTGAGCGTAAGCATATAAACTAGGTCCCAGGCTATCTGAACAACAAGCTTTTGTTTTTCTTACCAAAATACTCAAAGCTAGTGTTAACTCTGTTAACCTTTTACAAATCAGAGGTGACCCCCCCCCCCAACAATCTAAAAACAGCTTTACCTATTATTAAAGCAGCATTATGGCTGCATTTCCTGATATTACATCTTACTTTCTTTAACATAGAATGTGCTACTATTAGTTCACCTATTGAATTAATTATAGATTCACTCAGATAAAGACAATAAAGTTTCTCTTACTCTTACTAAATAGAACTTCTACTAAGAAATCACAGTGTAGCCATAGAAACACTACTTGATATATGTGGTGTGTGTGTGTGTGTGTGTGTGTGTGTGTGGGGTGTGCCTGTGCCTGCTCTGTCTTCTCAACCCCCAGTGAGTCGTAGCGGATGGCTGCTCATACTGAGCCAGGATCCTCTGGAGGTTTCTTCCTGTTAAAAGGGAGTTTTCCTTCCCACTGTCGCTAAATGCTTGCTTAGTATGAGGATTGTACCAACACAATGACACTAGTCAGTGTCTTGATGCAATCTGCTGGGTCCCTTATATAGGAAACTTTTTTACTGATTGGCTTATGAACTGAACTGTATTGGAATGTTTACTTTGTGAAGTGCCTTGAGACGACTCTTGTCGTGATCTGGCGCTATAGAAATAAATTGAATTGAATTGAATTGAATTATGAAGTGTAATCATTATGCTTCAGAGGGGAATGGTTGAATAAACTGCAGTTTGTAAGCTCAAAGGCTGAAGTGTTTCCCCTCAGCGGTGAAACCACATGCTGGGTTAAATAAAATATGCAGAGGAGTAAAAGCTGCAAAAACAACCTGCAGCTCCAGAACATCTTTGCTGTTTTTGTTTAATTCACACTCCCAAAATGAAATGGCACTTCTGTCCATTAGCACATTAATTTAGGTCAAACGTAAAGTCTTTCTGGATGGGTCCATTGAACAGGTACGCACCGTCGAGCTTAATCCTGATGATTCTGACTGGCTGCTTGGTGGATGATTTAATTTAATCCATCCTCACAACCCTGCCCCTTCCTCTCACTCACATCCACTGTTTCATTTCTCCCTACTCTGTGTTTTCCAGTGCCCGAGGACCTGTCTTTGGAGGAGAGAGATGAGCTGTTGAACATCCGACGCAGGAAAAAAGAGCTCCTCGATGATATAGAAGTGAGTAACGGCATCGGTTTTATTGGAGGGATGTAAAGAAATCAATCAGTTATAAAACACTTTTGCAGGATTAAATCTAACAGCATGAATTATTCAATCATGCAGAATTATTTTTCATTGCAGTTATTTAGTTTCATAGGATTTTTGCACACAGCTGCTCTATATTTCTGTACTAAAGCTCTAAAAACACTGATGGCAATCTTTTCTTATCTGCAGCAGCTGAAATTAAACTTAGACTTTTTCTATCAGGATGTTTGCAACTTGCTACTTCAGAGCTTCAGAATATTGAATTGCATTAAATTTCACACACACCGATTAAGTCTTTTATTTTTGCAGCGTCTGAAGTTTGAAATTTCAGAAGTTATGAATGAGATTGAACAGCTAACCTCTGTGGGGGAAAGGTGAGTGTTCATAATATTTTTATCATCCTACAGCCCAAAATAGGGATTACTTTAATCAGGATTATTCAGAATATATCCTTGGTTGATTATAGTTTTCTGTAAGATGTCATAGATTTCCCAGAACCATTTTATATTACATTTGGTATTTTCTTTAATAACTCATGGAGCACTAAAAGATATATAGTTTAACCTGGTGTAACAGATGTTGAATGATCTGAACTCTTACATTTGTAGCAAGTTCCTGGAGCAGTTTTCATTTATTTGTATATTGTTTTTGTTTATCCCAAAGAAATGACAAGAAAACGATTTAACGTGATCATTTAAATAATCACTTTGAATCTGAGTCCAGTTAGTGCTGCAAAAATGTTTGCTTTCTCACAAATTTGATGTTTTTTCCCAGCCAATCAAATGTTTCAGATCAGCAAACAACAGTCATTATCAGACAAAAATAACTTGAATAAAAATTTTAAATTTTGCAGGATTTAATTTATTAAGGAAGAAAAGGTAATCTAAACCAACCTAGCCCTAAATGATGAATTAACCAAATTATGTGGAAAATTAAGCTCCATCGGCCACACCCAGACCTGATCACTACCAGACCCATAGGATAAATAAATCACCTCAATAGAACCTGTCTGACAACATGAAGTAGGCTGAAAGATCTCAAAAAGCAGCACGTCATGCCCCGTTCTAAAGAAATTAGGGATTCTCAATATTGGCTTTTTTACTGATATACTGATATTTTCTGACTCCTAATTTCCGATATAAACCGATACCAATAAATGCTATGTGCCCCTCAGAACCACCAACTGCTGCTGGTCAGCCAACCTCAGCAGGCGTGGCGGATCATAAGGCAAAAGAATGTCAGAGAGGTGTTGAAGGTGCCAACCCATTTAAAGATTTATACGTCAGCACTAGGATCTTCAAAACGAATTCTAAAAGCAACTGGAATCCAGTGAAGCGAAGCCAGCACCGGGGAGACATGGTCATACCTGTGGGTGCCCGTTAGCAAACGCGCCGCAGCGTTCTGCACCAACTGTAATCCTGAGAGACAACCGTCACTCACCCCGATATATACAGTATATATACCATTAAAATAGAAAGAAGAAGAAATCATCTTTTATATAGCACCTCTCAAGGTAAAAATCACGAGGCGCTTCACAAGAACAAAAATAATATAGTAAAGAAATTAAATAATGATTAAAAATACCATATAAAATGAAAAGCAGAATGAAGAGAAGGTAGTGATGAAGAGTCAACCTGAACAGGTGAGTCTTCAGCTGCTTTTTAAAGGAGACCACTGAGTCCACTGATCTCAGGCTCAGGGGGAGAGAGTTCCAGAGTCTGGGGGCCACAGCAGCAAATTATCTGTCACCTTTGGTCTTTAGCCTGGTGCGCTGCACAACCAGTAGGCTTTGATCACTGGACCTCAGGGACCTGCTGGGGGTGTAGGGACTGAGAAGATCACCAATGTATGATGGTGCTTGTCCATGTAAGGCCCTAAAAACCAGAACCAGGATCTTGAAATGAACCCTGAAGTTAACCAGCAGCCAGTGAAGCTGGAAGAGGAGCGGGGTGACGTGGGTGTGTTTGGAGGACTTGGTCAGCAGCCTAGCACAGGCATTCTGGACCACCTGTAGACGGTTCAGGGAGGTTCTGCTCAGACACGTGAAAAGCCAGTTGCAGTAGTCTAAGCGTGAGGAGATGAAGGTGTGGAGAACAATCTCAAGTTCAGAGCGGGACAGAATGGGACTCAGCTTAGCAATGTTCCTGAGATGGAAGAAGGAAGAGCGAACAAGAGAACTGACATGAGAATCCAGGGTGAGAGCTGGGTCAAAGGTCACACCAAGATTCCTGACAGAGGGTTTGGTGTGAGCACAGACATGAGCCCTTTTTATAAAACAACGCCGCCAATTTGCCGCAACGCCGATGCAGCATCTGGGAGCCTAAGGTCGTTTATAAGAGCTCAGACCGTGGCGGTAATGTTGCGCAATCATGTCCGTTTTATTCTTACTTTGACCTCCTCAAGACACTGTAGGATGCCCGCCACCCCTTTGACTGGAGCATAAATTTGACAATCGTCTATGTATCAATGAAAAGACAGACCATATTTTCTAAAAATGGTGCCCAGAGGAATCAGATATAAGGAAAATGTAGAGGGTCAAGAATTGAGCCCTGGAGCACCCCACATTTAAGGGGAGCTTTCTTGGAACAGAAGTCGCCAACAGTGACAGACATTGACCTATCAGACGAATATGATCTGAACCAACTCAGGGCAACGCCCCTTAGACCAACATAACCTTCCAACCTTGCCAGCAAAATACAGTTGTCCATTGTATTGAAAGAAAACCTCAAAAATCTGGTTACCATCAAGGAAAGCGTTCAAATGAATAAAAATAATTTTTCCAATAGCAGCAAAGTCCTTGTACCTCAGTGGTCTGTACACAACACAGAGGACAGATTTATTTCAACCCAGTTTGAATAATCTTATTTCAAAGCTAAAATAAAATCCTGGAACAGCAACCAGTTTGCAGCAGGTCTTCCTCTTAAAAACTGTTGCAGTACCACCTCCACATCCAGGCAGTCTCGGACTGTTAAAAAATGAGCAGCCAGGTGGAACAATCTCAGAGAAAACACTGGACTCACCGGTTCCGACCCAAGTCTCAGTCATGCACATGGAAGTTTTTACATCAGGTGCTAACACTGGATTTCAGTCGGACATGGTGGTGGTAGTGTGATGGTCTGGGGCTGCTTTGCTACTTCAGGACCTGAACCACTTTCTGTAACTGATTGAACCATGATTGTCTGACCTTTGACCTTGAACAGGCCGTTCATGCTGGGACTCATTACCAGTTATCACAAACACATGATTGCATTGACTTCCACCAAGAGTATTACCATCAGTTATTAGGTGTAGGGGTCAAATAGTTTTTCACGTAAAGCCGGGTTGGTTTGGAGGCTTTATTTATTTATTTATTTATTTATTTATTTATTTATTTATTTATTTATTTATTTATTTATTCTCTTCAAAAATGATGTCACCGTTTGAAAATTGACTTTTGAATTTGTCTGAGATTGAAAGTCGTTTGCTGATCTGAAACATTTAAGTGAGACAAAAAGCAAAAGCATGAGAAGGTTTAAAGAAGGCAGGATGCATAGAGAGCATTATATTTTTCTAAATAAACAGTTGGACTCATTATTTCCTCCTTGTTTATGTTTCTTTTACACATTGAGCCACTTTAGCTGTGAGCTTCACACCTGCCAGTTTGTGTTAATCATTTATTGTTTGAAGAGTGAAGTGGAACAGGCTCCAACTGAACGTTAACCAAACAGTCGGCATTCACAGGCTTTGTGTGATTGGCTGATGAGGTGGAGTGATGTCTCAGGTGTGCAGCTGGCAAAGGGGCTGCGGTTATTTTAGGCACAGGGGAGTCGGCTGAGACATAAAGGTGGAGATTTCCCCGTGGGGGGTGCATTCAGAGTGTGCAGAGTATTAAAACAGGATATAATATTCCTTTAGATGGCAGCTGGAAGGGTTCATCAGAAGGATCAAGATGTGCTTCTGCAGTATGCACACGTACTTTGTTACAGAATCACCTGTAATATGTCTCCAGATTCAGCAGAAACCTTCTGCAAACCTGGTCTTTAATTGATGAAGTGGTAAAATAAACCGTGTTAGAAAACACCTCACAATGTAACCTACAAAGCAAACACCATAGCCTAGAGGCTACACCACGCCCAGCTGACGTGTGATAAATGCTTCTAATTTGTTATTTTTTCATTTTATTTACAGCAAAACTTCACAAAGAAACAAACAGATCGCCATGGGAAGGAAGAAGTTCAACATGGACCCGAAAAAGGTCAGGCCAGATGCTGAACTGTCTGAATCAATAATACGTTTTCAATTAAACTCCAAAATGACTCCTAATAAGTCAAACAGAGCGCTAACTGAAGTGGGGTGTTTCAACAGGGAATCCAGTTCCTCTTGGAGAACGATCTTCTTCAGAACACCCCAGAAGACATTGCACAGTTTCTCTACAAAGGCGAAGGGCTCAACAAAACCGTCATTGGGGACTACTTAGGGGAACGGTGAGCTCCCAGACGTCCCTCTGTTTTCCTTCTGCTCTCCTTCTCAGATCGGCATTGCCTGAGCTCAGAGTTGAGCCACAGGAAGTCAGTCGTCTGGATTTATGAAGCGGTGTACCAACAGGAGATGGTGCCACCAGAATAACTGAGAGGACATGTGGTTTTTATTGAGCGGAGGTTAAAACTGGGACTGTCTAAACGGGAACAAAGTGCTGCTGCAGCATCACTCCAGTTTCTGTCTCTTTTCTTAACAGAAATGTTGTGTAAACATTTAAATGTTACCTGCTTCTCTCCAGGGATGACTTTAACATCAAGGTCCTCCAGGCATTTGTGGAGCTTCATGAGTTTGCAGACCTCAACCTTGTTCAAGCCTTAAGGTCAGAGATGGGAAAATCCTATGAAGTAATGGTTGTTTCTATGGTTACAGTGGGGATTAGAGTCTAGACCAGGGGTCTGAACATGGAGACACAGGTGGACCTTCTACGATGGCTCCTGATAACGTTGGCTAGAAATGACAAAAACTAACTTGTCTTATTTAATTATAGATATGAATACAAAAAACAGATTTAACCCTTTAACTTCCTCACCACAAAAAAAGCAATGAAAAAATTCCACTTTTGCATTTTTTGATTTGGGGCAATAAGAACCTTAGTTGAATGCAAATTAGTAATATTAATAATAATTGTAATAATATTAAAGGTAATAATAATGCAACGTAATAATACGCCTTTTCTTCAAACAACTCCATATTCTTTAGAATTTTTTTTGTTTTATTATATTTTTTTTCTAGTTAAGTTCATTTAATGCTTCAATGAGAGGTAGGGACTTTAGATATGCCCTACCAGTTGGTTGACCAGGCATGGAACAATTGCATTTAATTTCCACAACAGAATGAGACTAAAAGTACCAGTAAAATTTTTTAGATCAATTTGTTTTGTTTTTTTTTTCCTGTAGAAGAAAATATCCACACATTTTTTGCCAATTTTGTTTTATTTTATTTTAAAACCTAATTATAGAAACAAAATGATAGTTTTTCAAAAATAACAACAAATCTCTTAAAGTAGATATTTATTGAACAAAAAAAAGATTTCTGACTTTAATCTCAGAGTTCTGACTATTTTCTCAGAACTCTCACATTATTCTCAGAATTCTGAGAAAATACTGAACTGTTTTTTTCAGCGTAGATGTGTATCAGAAATTATGAATAGTCTCTTTTCAAAAGGTCCTGTTATAGTTGTGGCTTTAAAGAGGACCTAGAATGCAGTTAAAACAGCTTTGAGCCTCTAAAAAGCATCAGAAATGTTCTTTAGGCTTTCATCTGTCCCAGGAGTCCTGATACAGGCCATTCTAAACCCCCTAAACCAGCCTTGCTGTGAAAAGAGCTGTTAGCCCCTCCCACTCGGCCAGGACATGAATATGATAATGAGCTGCTTGCTGATTGGTTGGTTTCCCCAGAAGGCCTCAGACACATGCGCGAACCTGCAACCTTCGGATTGCAGGGCAGGCACTTAACTCCTCTGCCACATCGCCCCAAGGTCATTTAAAACAAACTACTGGCAAATTCTCAAAGCCAACATCCCAGCTAATAGTGTACAGTAATGATCTGCACACTTCTCAAACACGTGTAAAGTATTACATCTAGATGTGAAAGCTGAAGGATTCATCGTAAACGTGCAACACAAAGATTTTCACACAACTAGAGGACTTGTTGAAAACTCATCTGTTACACTTTGACAAACTTATATCTCCTTATTTGTTGTTTTATTATTTCAAAATGAACAAAATCAGTTCATTTTCCTTCAGCTCAATAGTCTTTAATCATTTAGTCTTTTTTAGATACTCACACATGTAACACCTGAAATGAACATCCATTTATATTAGTTTTTAATGTAATATCTGAGGCATAAAGTGGAGTTTTTAATTGACGTTGAAACATTTGGGTCGTTTTATTTTACACTTTGCACCAATATTTCCTGACGTGTCATTAAAGTTCTTCTCTTTGTTGCTGCAGGCAGTTTCTGTGGAGCTTCAGACTTCCTGGTGAAGCCCAGAAGATTGATCGCATGATGGAGGCGTTTGCCTCCAGGTACTGCCAGTGCAATCCTGGAGTCTTCCAGTCCACAGGTGCACACACACACACACACACACACACACACACACACACACACACTGCAGCTGCATATTGATTCATTCCAAACAGATAACTTGTGTCAGAAAGACCTCAGCCTCAGATTAAAGCTCCTCATCATGTTCTCTCAGTGTGAGGAAAATGTTTACAGTGTGACAATAAGAGTTTTCTTTAAAGATGAACTCCCTCTTCACTCTAAAAGTTAGTTTACAAGGTCTTGAGTCAGTAGCATCCATTTGTTCAGCCACAGCAGTGCTGCTCCTGTGTTGGATGAATAAATGTTAAATGGCCTGTGTTTAATACAGCACCTTCTAGAGTCCTAGAACGCCCCAACACAACCAGTCCGTCATCCATTCACACACTGATGGTAGTCAGCTACAATGTTGCCACAGCTGCTTTGTGGCACAGAGGTGAGGCTTCTGAGCACAGGCGTCACCAGTCCCTCTGAACACCACCAGCAGGCAAGGCGGGTTAGGTGTCTTGCCCAAGGACACAACAGCAGCGTCTCTGCCAGGAGCCAGGTTCGATCCTACAACCCTCTGATTACAACCGGCTCTACCTCCTGAGCTACTGCTGAGTATTGATGTGCTGCAGCGCTGACACACCCAGACTAAGTTATGGGTCATCTCTCAGGCCTGGAGGACACACAGTCATAAATTACATCTGAGGATGTTGAGTGAGAGGACGGACGGAGAGCAGGAGCTATGATGATCGCTGATGTTTGTGTGATGAGGAGATGCTTTCAGGGCTCTACTTGTTTTTTAACAGAATTCCCAATCTGGTGATGAGAAAACTCACTATTAGATCACACCTCTCCCCTGCTATTATGTAAAAAAGCATCACAGGCTTTCATCTAATAAGATTTTTTTAAATAAAACATTTAGTTTTTATTTAGATTTGAGAGAAAATAGCCAATAAAGTTAGTTTATAAGGGTCAAAATCTTGATCAGTAAAATCAAGTCTTTTTTTATTGTTTTAGGAATAATCCACAAGCTCCGATCAGGAAAAACACTGTTCCCACATAAATGTGGCCTTCTGGAGATTTCCTTGTGACACTGAGTGTGATTTCCTCCGCAGACACCTGCTACGTCCTCTCGTTTGCCATTATTATGCTGAACACCAGCCTCCACAATCCCAATGTGAGAGACAAGCCCCCGGTGGAGCGCTTCATCTCGATGAACAGAGGAATCAACGAGGGGGGAGACCTCCCAGAGGAGCTACTCAGGGTGAGACTTAATTAGACAAACTGACTCATGCTCTGTGTTTTTTAACAACAATGTGCGGGTAGGTGTGTTCTGTGATCTAGCCCATACCTGGTTAGTGTTTAAGAGTTTTCATTTTCCCTAGTTCGTCTCAGTTTGAGAACGTTTTTCCGTTTTTCTTTCTAGAATCTATATGACAGCATCAAGAGCGAACCCTTCAAGATCCCAGAGGACGATGGGAATGACCTGACGCACACGTTCTTCAACCCAGACAGAGAAGGATGGCTGCTCAAATTAGGTTAGTGTCCTCCTACGTTTGGCTGCTGGGAGAATGAAAGACATCCAGGATGAATGAATCAGTTTATTCTTGCATTATGTGCTCTACAATTGACAGCTTGAGCTGCATCATGGAGATATTTGACCTGTACCATTTTGTCTTTTAAAGAATCGGGTCTATTAAAAGGTCTTTGATCAGGTTTTCATTATCTAGTTCAGTTAATCTACATTCAAAATGCTGCTGGAGCAGGTTTTAGTCTTAAAGGGTGAGTCACACCATGGGTGGAGACTAACTTCACACACACTTCCTGTTAGAAAAATGCGCCTAAAGGAGGTGTCACCTGGAGGACTGAGAGAGTGTCACTCAGGCAGTGATTGACAACACCCCCCTCAACCCCCACATGCGCTCTCAGTCGGAAAAACGAGTTGTTAAGAAGTGCACGCACACTCGCGCATGCACATGAGCACACACACACAGCAGACTCACCGCCCAAGAGAAGAGCAAACACAGAACACAGGCTGGATTTCATGTCCACCTCGATCACTAGAAGAAAGAGGGGAGGAGGACGTTTTTTCAAGGAGGCGAGCAGCTCCGAGCTCTAACGTGTTATATCAGCAGGTGAGTGGTTGCGCCTGGTGGAGGTGTGGCCGACTCAGCTGGAGTCCAATGCAGCCACGTAGACATCACCTGCAGCTCTATAGCCATCAGTTATGGCTGATTCTCAATCAATCAATCAATCAATCAAAACTTTATTTATAAAGCGCCTTCCACTCCCATCACGGGAGGCCAAGGCGCTGAAGAACAACATAAAAACATGATAAAAATATTAAAACAGTAAACGACAGTATAAAACTATAAAAATGCATAAAACACATAAAAACAAGCAGCCTTCAAGCAAGGTCTGGAAACGCTAGACAATAAAAAATGTGTTTTCAGTCGACTCTTAAAAACCTGCAGGGATGTAGAAAGTCTAACTGACGGTGGCAGCTGATTCCAGAGGGATGGCGCTAGAACTGAGAAAGCCCGATCACCACGAGTGCGACACCTAGTGCGGGGGACCACAAGCAGGCAGAGAGCGCAGCGAGTGTGTTGGCACATGTCTCTTCAGGAGTGCCGACAAATAAGAAGGGAGACCTCCCTGAAAGAAGCAGAAAACAAACACTAAGAGTTTAAAACGTGTCCGATAAAAGACCGGAAGCCAGTGTAGGGAGGCCAGAACTGGACTGATATGGTCCCATTTCCTGGCCCCAGTCAGAAACCTGGCGGCGCTGTTCTGTGATTCTAAATCAGTGTGGAGCAGAAGATGGAGACAGAATTACGGTTTTGGGCTGAAATATAAAATTTTAAGATACTTGCACTAAACTGCCAAAAATAATGATTACACATGTCTACAGCACTATTGGACACCCATCTATTCAGGTTATCAGCTAATAAAGTTGATTTAGGTGTTACTCACTCTTTAAAGGAACTAGAGGCAGGATCTTTAAAAAATCTGTAAAAAATTAAACATGTATGTTCATTTTTTCAAAGCTAATGGGTGATGAAGCGTTATAAACCAAAAAGAATGAGGCCACCCATGTATCGTTCCATTTTCTTGAACAGGCTGTTTGCTGCAAAATGCGCTGCAGTTCGGTCACAAATTTCCCGCGCTGCCCTACGGATGTGGTGTCAATTGACACTGCTTGCGCGTTCACGACAGCTTCAAAACAGAAAGAAAATGTGTTCGACACTGCAGATCGGTAGGTGGAGCTATTGCACCGTAAGTTGCTTGCCAACCGCCAAACTCCAAAAGAAGAACTGTGGGAATGGATTCTACTGCAACCAGCAAACGACCAAGCGTGGCACAAAGGAAGTTTATTCAGCGGCATCTCGTGAGTCAAAAACCAAATATGGTAAAAGACAGGCAGGGACCCGAATCTATATCGGATACGTGATTGACGAATGGAGGCTGCTTCAACTATATCTGGGACTCAAAAAGGATGCTGCCATGGCTCATTTCCTAGTGAGCAGGTAAGAAACATTATAGGTTGTGTTTAGAGATGATATGACAATGATCTGACCTCACCGATGACTCAGAGAGAGCTAGCGTGCAGTAGCATTAGCTGTGATCATGCTACAGTAGTAGCATTAGCTGTGATCAGGGCTGCAGCGTGGATTGCTTCGCCGCAATATTGTCCGTGAGAGCGGCGGGGAGTTGCCTTTTCAGCGTGAGATATTGGAGGTGTGGCGTGAGAGCGTGTGAAGAGGGTCAGGTAATGGTATTTTTGTGTTTGTGTAACATAGCCGTCTGTGCACGCTCCCGTGCTGGGCTGCAGTTACTCGCAGAGCCGGGCGCGTCGCTCGTGAGCATCGTTTCTTTTTTCCTGCCTCTAGNTGTTATGTTACCGTAAACTCATTCTAAAGTACTTAACCATAATTTCTCATTAACTCACCCTAATCACACAGGACTGGTACCGGAAAAGTCCACCTCCGTCAGTCGGTACCGTGATCCTGCACACAGTGATTTACCTTTTAACGCCCGTATTTTACCAAGATAAGGATAAACGGCAAAATACCGTAAAAAAAAAGGTTAAAAAAGAAATACACGCACTTACATGAGCACGCTCGTGCGCGCACTCACTCACATGTACATGTGTAATATGTTTATATAAAATTAAGATGTAAACAAAATGAACTGTTAATATTTTATTTGATTTTTTATTTCATTTATACACATAAATCAAACGTGAGGGAGCCTCCTCATTAACACAATACGTTTGGAAATTTAGTGCTGGTAGAGGTAAAAAAATTAAAAACTGTTGCACACAAGTTTTGTGGTGAGAGGTTGTCTCCATTCTTCCTCGCCTGTGGAGACAGACAGGTATATCCCAATATCGGCAAAATGACATGTTAACACCTTCCTGCCTGCAGCTTATAATTAATGACAGTATCACAATTAGCTTTGAACGATTAAAACAGTCAAACTAGAAGTGTTCCACTCAGATTCAGTCCGCCGCTGGATTAAAGTTGTGAACCATTTTTAGCTTCACCAGAGTCCAGTCCTTCTGCTCGTGCCAGCGTTAGAGGTCCAAGTTGTTCCTTCTTCAGGGTTAATCCTAACAACAACAAAACCTTTAAGGATGACATAATAAATCTGTATAATACAGGAACGCTGTGTTGTGAGGAGAAATGACTAACTTGATAATTCAGTCATCATCTAGCACTAATCATGCAAATGTTCCAACATACCTCTGAATTAGTTCCAATGTTGCACATGCCGCCTCTTGGTATTCCAGGTTCAGTCCATAAAATGGCCCAAAGAAGACGGATGCTTCAGCAAGAGTTCTCTTTGTCCAGTTGAATGATTACACTCACCATCCAGCAGGGGGCAGTCCAAAGGTCCTACCTAAATGAATAAAAGCAACACTCGTTTATTCTGCAACATAAAATCATTACAACACCTCATTCATCATATTTATTCTTTATTATCATCAGTAGAACCTCGGGGTAACACAGGCCTCGGGGTTAATCTGCAGAAAAACCCAAAAAACCCAGAGGTTGTAGATTCAACTCCAGCTTCCACCGCTATTTGTCAAATGATCTTCCCCACGCCGTGTCCTGCCCAGCTTTAAAGCGATCAGAATTCATGTCTGAGTTCCACAAACAAGCCTTACAGTTTTACTGTCACAGGTGGAGCGTCAGCTCCAGCTAAAACGCTCACCTACCATCACCTACCCTCACCTGGAAACAATGACTGCACAATTAACAGCTTTAAGCACGCGCAGCAGTTGTGGCTAATAAATCACCTATGAGGTTTAAAAACATTCGGGAAACGTTAACTAAGCTAGTCTCCACTTTCTGTGTCCATTTTGCAGCAATTGCATGAAAATCACATCCATTTAAAAGCTAAAAGCAGTGAGATACTTACCAGGCTTAATGTGTCCTATAAGCGCTTTGAGTTGCCTTCGGGTAGGAAATGCGCTATATAAATAAAGCTGCCTTGCCTATAAGGAAAACGAGTGTAGATGTTTATTTCTTCTAGCTTTAAAAGTGCAACACAGCGATTGTGTGTTCTTTCTGTAGTTTTTTTTTTACCAAGCTTGATTGAACAATCGTGCAAACTCTTTCCGCTGTTGTTTTGAAAGGAAATATCCGGGCTGTTCGTCTCCGGGCACCTGTGTTGCGTCAGGTAAAAGTGATGAACTGCGCCTGCGCTGGGCCATGCGACAGAATCACGCAGCTGCGGCTGCAGCCAGGTGTACTTGCAGCCTTATGCTTGCAGCCACAGAGCTCATCATGCAGACCCGGAAACCGCAGATTCAAGCCTCCTGCAAATTCACGCTTCTGTTTTTGAGACAGCGCCCTCTGAAGGATGACTGTTCAACTGCAACTGCAGATTCAAAACATGCCTATTACTTCACTGTCAAAAGGTAGACATTAGAAGTTAGACATTTAAAAGTCAGAATGTTATTACAGCCACATAACAATGACTTAATTTCTGGTAGAGCTTACCACATCAAACTATTAAATAACTAAGTCTTCTTACATCTAACTGAAACAAGTGTTTTTGCATTCCTTCATACATTTACACATGATATTTTGTAAAGCACACCTTTAGAAACAACCCGATAACAGTGGTGGTGATACATGGCTACTCAATCTAATGCAGAATGGAGATATCAGCAAATCCTTCGTGTCTGCAGCCATCAGGCTTTTAAATCTTCTACATGTGCTGGAGAAGCTGCTAGATATGGAAGCCCATTCCCGCCACTCAGAAAAAAAAAAAAAAATTATCTCATAATTATGACTTAGCTAAGTCATAATAATGAGATTCTATCTCATAATTATGACTTAGTATCTCATAATTATGAGATACTATCTCATAATTATGACTTAGTATCTCATAATTATGACTTAGCTATCTCATAATTATGACTTAGTATCTCATAATTATGAGATAGCTAAGTCATAATTATGAGCTACTATGTCATAATAATGAGATAGTATCTCATAATTATGAGATAGCTAAGTCATAATTATGAGATACTATCTCATAATTATGAGATAGTATCTCATAATTATGACTTAGCTATCTCATAATTATGAGATA
>SSNS01000080.1:1032082-1074582 GCA_006937985.1 Aphyosemion australe
ATGACAATGATCTGACCTCACCGATGACTCAGAGAGAGCTAGCGTGCAGTAGCATTAGCTGTGATCATGCTACAGTAGTAGCATTAGCTGTGATCAGGGCTGCAGCGTGGATTGCTTCGCCGCAATATTGTCCGTGAGAGCGGCGGGGAGTTGCCTTTTCAGCGTGAGATATTGGAGGTGTGGCGTGAGAGCGTGTGAAGAGGGTCAGGTAATGGTATTTTTGTGTTTGTGTAACATAGCCGTCTGTGCACGCTCCCGTGCTGGGCTGCAGTTACTCGCAGAGCCGGGTGCGTCGCTCGTGAGCATCGTTTCTTTTTTCCTGCCTCTAGTTCCTTTAAATCTAAGAAGATATTAAGGCAGTATTGTTGGTAACTGAAAGATATTTTAGTTATTCTGAAGTGTGTTTCTGTGTAAATATGATGAATAAATACCGTCTTGCTTGTTGTAGATAGTTACCCGCAACTTATCTGCCCATGTTTGATGAGCTAACGGCTAGCCTGAGTACAACCAATACGCAAATGTATCGTAGTTGTCTTCAAACGGCTCCGATCTACAACTCAGACTGTCTAGGAAGAATTCGGCACTGATCTTAAATGGGGGTTATTTCTACATTTTATAAAGAAACAGCCTGAAATAAGCAGGATGATGCTACAAATTGATGCTCTAGAAGTTTCTGACTACTTTTTAACAAAGTGTTTTACATTTTATTTTGTTGATTCTATGTTTGTGATCCTGTCGTCCCAAATGGCTGCTTTTACCACCAACATTTCAATGCATCATCTGTGTTTATGTTCATGTGTTGGGCTTACAAATCTATCACAATGGCTTCAATGCTTGTTGGTTTCTGAGCCACAGAATTACAATGGTGAAGACTTTTGGCCAAAGACATCACTGTCTGAGCTGTGCAAACATAACAAAAGGCTAAATAAAGAATAAATAATGAAGACAAACAGTTGTAACTTGTATTGTACCACTTATGTCCACTTATAGCTAACATTTTCAGCTTTTACATCAATTCAGTTTATTTATACAGCGCCATTTCACAACAAGGCATTTCACAAAGTAAACATTCCAATTGAATCTATATCAGTGCATTGAGCTCAGTTCATTATTCCAGTTAGCTAAATGTTTCCTACGTAAGGAAAACCAGCAGATTGCATAGAGATCCTGGCTCAGTATGAGCAGCCATCCACCATTACCGACATCAAAAATATGGTTCAGGGATTGGAGACGCCAAAATTCCTCAAACATATTTTTCCCTACTGGCTGATATGAATTAAAACGGAGATTCCAGCAGTGTCTGCTTTCATAACTTTAATAACTTCATGCTGATGACTTACATGAACATAATTCTTTGTGTAGTGGATGAAATTATGTCATGAAATTAGCTTAACATGACCACAGAGCTCTTTTGCTTAGGGCACCCAAATGGCTAGCACCGGCCCTGCTCTCCGCCACACATTTATAGAAAATAATTCAGGTTTTTCCATCACACACGGACAGTTTCCTCAGGAAGTCAAATCTTCCTGAGTCAGATTATAAAAGCAGCCTCTGGGTTGCATCTCTAGTCCAGTCTGTTGTCTGGAGGAGAAATCTGCAGCCTAAATAGATTCTGCCGCAAAAGTATTTATGAGCTTAAATAGTGTTTTAGTCTGCCAGAGTAGAAGCAGCATCTGTGTGAATTTATGGTCCGAACACACGTCTGTTATTAGCTGTAATTAAACCTCCAGTGTTATTATGTTTAGTTGTAAACTGAAGTCATGACTTCATAAGGCATTTACCATTTATTGTGGACTGTGGTTGAAATTCTTGTAATAATTAACCTTTTATTCTGAAATGTTTATTCATGTTTCCTCGCCTCAGAGAAATTCTTGTGCTTGTTGACTTGAACTTGGACAAACTAGAGTCAGATGGGTTACTCATATTAGTGGATTTAAAATAATAATAATAATAATACAACAGATAAAAAATGTTGCTTGTTCATTCTAACATTTGCACCCCTCCCAGCTCCTCTAGCACATGATGCTTTTGTTCGTGCATCGTTTTCAGATTATGAACCTTTTGCACAAGGAGTGTTGTAAACACACACCTTATTATAGCAGCTCTTCTGTTTTCCATCTGTTTCTGATCAGAACTTCACCTCACAGCTGCATTACCTCATAGCACCGATCTGTCGGCCTGGATCTCAGGTTAAGATCGGTGATCGGCCAAAAACTGCAATCAGTAGTTTGTTCTGTAACTTTTAAAGTTTTACTGCTGAGTATGAAGAATGTTCAGCAGCCTAAGCATGGTCAGTGGTCAAAGGTTAAACACACTGCAGGTGGTTTGGTTTATTACCTTGTTCATCCACTCACACACACCTGTGCACTCCTCTGATCACCGTCTCTAGCCTCATCCAGCTCATGGACTTGGTTGCAGAAAGGCCCTTTTGTGGCTCACAGAGCAGACATGATTACATTATGGGACAGCTCCTGCTTGGAGCCATTCCCGCACCAGTTCTGACATCGATGGGCCTAATTTAAGTCTCTAAAAATAAACCCAGGATGCGGTGGAATAAATGTCTTCTTAGTTAATCTCTCTGTGCAAAATGGAAATTTGTCCATGCTAATTCAACAACTGGAGTCTATTGATATGAAACCATGTGTGGCCCAAGTGCAGTGGCAGTGCTGCAGCAAAACCAAAGTCAGGGCACAAACCTTCAAGGACTGAATGTTTAGGTTTTTTGTGGGTATACTTGTGAGCCTGAACTTCACATCTTTTGTGTTTTCCTCCAATATGAAGCTCTGCAGCCACTGCCAGAGGCTGGAATTTGCTTCAGACCAGCATTTTTGGACATTTCTGCTCACTGCTTATAGTTGTTTTGTTTTTTTTGGAGGGGAGAGGTGTATTTTGCACAAGTTATCATGTGAGGTGGTAAACTCGCTCTGCAGTTTGGTTGTGCGTGGATGTGTGTGTGCTCCTTCAGGGGTTGTTTTAGTGCCACGTTGGGTTCATATCAGCTTCCGACTTAGTTCCCGTCTCCTGAGAGCCAAAGAGTTTCTTTTTTCTTTTGAGTCCCGTGGCCATGAAAAATGAAGAAGCAAAGTCAGTAATAATTTATCAGCTGCTTGAGGTATCGTTTAACTAAGCTTGAAGTTAGAACAGATCATAGTGGTAGATTGTAACCGCTGCTTTTTTTAATCACAGCACAAAGTCAAATCAGAATTTTGGAAGATTGAACCTCATCCATTAGCTGTTGTCTTCTCTTAATTTATAAAATCATGCAATCAAATGTCCCAAAAAGCAAATAAAATAAAGCAAGACATTTAACAAATCTCAGTTTCTATATCTTTTTAGCAGGTTACACCCGGTTAGAACGATTTGCATATAAGAAAAGCTGCAGAAATCCTTTATTTATCACAGGAAACTGACTAAATAACTTTGAATTGCACGTAGAATGTTGTTTATGTTTACATGTTCATCAGGATCTTCGGTGGATGCAGGAAATGAAATGAAAGACACAAAGTAATGAAAAGTATTAATGTTATTTTAAGCAATAATAAGTCAATCTAGTAGACTTTGGTCGGTCTCGTTTCCTGCTCTTTTGGCTTCCTGTCCGGAGACAGCCGGTCTGTCATCATGGCCGTCGTGTCACTTCCCGTCTCTCTCTCTCTCTCTTCCTGTCAGGTGGCCGAGTGAAAACCTGGAAGAGAAGGTGGTTCATCCTGACGGACAACTGCCTCTACTACTTTGAATACACGACGGTGAGTCCTGGAGCCAGAGTGAAACCCTCCACAGAGTCGAGGAGGTGTTGCTCTTTAATAGTAAACACAAAACAACACCAAGTCAGGATGTTGTACACTCTTTAGGAGAGATTCAGCTTTTTTCAGACAGATGTTTGAAAACCTAAAAACATGTAGATGCTGAACGGGTCTGATTGCAGCACAAAGGAGTCATCACCTATAATACCGTGGATATCTACGTCCTATTATAGTCTTTTAGACCATTAAAATAAATTGTATTGGAAAATAAATTAAAAAGGTGCTTTTCTGATCCTTTTTTGTAAAGGCCATATTTTCTCGCGATATTTCGCTGCTGGACGGTCGTTATAATAATGCATGTTTCTCACTTCAGCTATCTCTGTGTTTTGGGCAGTTCTGTACATGGAGCCCAACGTCCAGCATTCATACACAGTAGAGTATTAAGATTGAATTGCAGGCAAGTTTCTCAATGTTGGAATGGCCCCTCTTTCTAGACAAATCCTCGATGGTTAGCACAGACACTGAGACCAGTGGGGAGGGTTTCCGGAACAGCGCCGTTAATAATGAAAGTAATCCACTGGTCCCTGGTAACTTGGTCCCATTTTGGTAGAACAAAAACATTTATGTGTTGAGTTTGGCAGTCAGCTACTGACCATCTCACACGTGAAACTCGCGACTTCATTTTGCTTTCTGCCAGTGCGCGACTGATGGGGAGAGGGGCAGTGCGGCCTGTAGCAGCTTTGCTCTGCTCTGTCCATATATGGTATATCCTGCCTTTGTGACGACATGTAGGCGATAACTCAAAATCTCGTTTTGGAGTGTCATCATCTGTTAGCCACACACAGATCTCGTCTCAAAACCAAGGGTGCTAGAGCCTTCTCTGTAGTGGCTCCTACCCTATGGAACAGCCTGCCCCTGGATGTAAAGACAGCTGATACACTGGCCACCAGTGTTGTACCTGAACGCATTCATTGAACGATCGTTTGTGAACTCTTTCAGTTTTTTTGTGAACGTGAACTGAATTCGCTCCTTTTTTGCTTGACGAACGTTAAAATGAGCACGCTCATTCTGGCGTGAGTGGTTTATGAACGGCGTTCTCTCGCCGTTTGAGCTCCAGACCTCAACAGAGCTAAAGCTTTAGCTAAAACTTCCAAAAGGCCCTGTGAACCAAAGACTTTATATAAAGTAGACCCTGGAAATGCAGCCGCCATAGGGAGTAGCGGTCGGTGTGGCGCCTACTCTTCTATGTCTATGCTGTGTGGAGGACGGACGCCATGGTGCGTTCCATTTACCTCGGAAAATATACAACCGCACATAACATCAATTTTAGATGCACCCTTACAAGTTTATCTTGTAAAATAAACACGTTTCCACCACAGCTACTATTATTACAAAGTAATGTTTTATTAAACCTCGAAGTTGGAGTAAAAAACATTCTCTGACAGGAGGCTACTTCACACTGAAAGCATCAGCGGCGCGGAACGTCGCCGATTCAAATAGAATCCATTATAGTCTATGGGGTGTCACAAACCAGCCGCAACGCGGCAATTTCCAGACGCGTCCCAGAAGCGGAACGCCGCGCCGCTAAAGATAGGATTGTGTTCTATTTTTGCCGCTTCTGGGATGCGTCAATTTCCGCAGTTAACATAGGGCTAGACAGGAAATCACACTCGGTTTCAGTGTAAAATGCCCGGTAATTTTCAAAATAAAAGTCTGTTACAGCGATGCGATTTCATATCTATGTAGATTACGTCTATACATGTGACCTCACGGCTTATTTACTACCACATCGTTCGAGAAGTGCAGCGGTGTGTTTTTCATGGCTTTAATCCTGGCAGTGGTGAGTAAAAACATTATATATGACATCAAACAGCGATATCAAACGTGATTTCTTTCTTTTTGGTTTAATGGCGGATGTCATAAACAAACCGTGACCTTTGAAGTCTCAAGGGATCTTGTGATCTCGCGAGTCGAGCGAGGAGCGCTGCGGTGAAGCCGCTTCGCTGCTGCCTCTCCCGGTGTGCACTGGAGTGCCGCGATTGTCGCGAGTAAACCGTTCCGCGCCGCTGATGCTTTCAGTGTGAAGTAGCCTTTAGGGAGGTGTTCCAGTTCATTATTTCTACTCGGAAGTTAGAATTTCCGAGTATGGGATTCACTGGAACGAACTGTGGAAAGCATCAATCTGAAAACACTAGTCACAGATTTGCAGTGGTAATATTTAACTATTATTTATTTGCTTAGTTTTTTTACTAATTCATCTGGGGATGATTGTTGCACTTTGGAAGTTCTATAACGTTTTTTTTTATCTTTGGGCAATCAAGTCAGAAAATGTATTCACAAAATTTGAGAAGTGACTTAATTTAAAGATAATTTAATGTTTTAGTTCAAAAAATTTTAAATTATGAACTAAAAAATTAACCAGTTCATTTTAAAATGTATGACCTGAACTTTGAACTAGTTCAGTTTTAGAACGAACGAACGAACTCAGCCGTTTTCTGATCAGAAAGCCCCTGACTGCCAGCGTTTTTGAGCGTTTTTACTGTTTTTTGAAGAGTCACAGAACATTGTGCTCTATGATCATGTAAACGCCAAAACTACCAAAAGAAAGAGTAGACTCACTTCTTACATCAGGAAGAATCACCGTATTTCTAGCGTTATCCGTTCGTTCACAATCTGGTGCCCAAGCGCTGCTGCAGAAGCATTTCTGGTTGGCGCATCGTTTTTTCACAGCAGCGTCCCAAAATGATCTCCTAATCCATTGATTTTCCGCTTCCTGATCACGTGATGTGTGACATACACTGATGAAGATCCGCTTTAGACACGTGATGTTTGTTCTCACGGTGCGGGGGCTCGCTCTGACGCCCGCCCGTTAAAAAAATGCAATTGCAGGCTAAAGTCGTCAATGGCAGTGAATGAGTTACACGGTGAATGAGCACATTGAGGTAACAATGTTGGCGTTTAAATGTGCTACATAAATAAAGATTGACTTGACTTGAGCGCGCGTGCTCGTGGGGTGCATGTGAGCTGGTTGAAGAAGGCAAAGTTAAACAAACGCTCCAATGTTAAATATCAGCGTCCCGGCCAGTGAAAAATCCTTAGGAAGCCATTATAGACATTTTTTCAAGTGGAAAAGATAAAATTTCAGGTGACGACTCCTTTAAAACATTTATTATGTTATGAAACCAGAAAGAAATGAAGCATTTTATTTTCCAAAATACAGCAACAGATTTTTCTCAGTTCACAAAATATTGATGCAACAAATTCATAAAGAAATAAAAGAGTCATTTTTTTTCTAAAATTTTACTCAGTTTTACATTTGATTCAGTTTTTTAGGGTATATTTGTTTTCTAGGAGTTTTTTTTTAATACGTTGAATTTTCTCTGCCAGAACAAGATAGAAATATTAATGATAATAAAATAAATTTTAAATTGTTGCTGACTGTTGTTAGTCCAGCCATCTGTTCCTGGTTGTCCCTCCAACACTTATAACCTGTAAGTTCCTACTGCAGCCTCAGCAGCGTCCTCCCGCTCTACCCTGGTATTATCCTTCAGGACATTGTCATTATGTCCCGTCCTGCAGTCTGACTGCTGCGTACACATCATCTGATCCTTTATCTGATCCAGAGGGAGGGGAGGGAGGACACAAGGTCGATTTCAAAGCCTTTCAGACCGTAACAAAGTGGATTCTTTCCACGCGTTCTGTACGGTTTTTGTCTCTTTGACCTCCTCTTTTAGGACATTTTCTTTTTTCTTTGGAAACATCTGAATGGCTCTCAAGTTCTGATTCTCATGCTTGTACATTTATTTGGTCTAAAAATCCTCTCACAGTCGTTCCGGCCCTCTGGAAACCTTTTATGGATCCATCTAGTTGAGGGAAGTGTGAGAAACGTGAGACTACTTTGGTGACCAGACTGTAAAAAAGAAAAACAGTGAACAAACTGAGATAACAGTAAAAATTTGCATGACAGTCACACAACTGTGCTTGTAATTACATCAAACTTTTCATATGACCTGGAAATATGGAAAACTACTTGGAACAGTCTCATAAGTACCAGTTAAATATGATTACAGCTAAAAATTTGCATTTTTTTGCAATTTTGTGTCTTCAGCTAGTCAAAGCCCAGTTCTATAATCTAGTTTTCTGCTAATAAATTACTCTCCTCATTAAAATATTTGTGTTTCTGTCTCCTCTTCCTTCCGTGCTGCAGGACAAAGAACCTCGTGGGATCATCCCGCTGGAGAATCTGAGCATCAGGGAGGTGGAGGAGCCCAGGAAGCCCGTCAGTATTAAAACGCCACTCTAACATCCTCACACTTTTGGTTACTGTGTGTTAAAACCTGTTTGTTGACCCTCTCTAGAACTGTTTTGAGCTGTACAACCCCAATCACAAAGGTCAGGTGATCAAAGCCTGCAAGACGGAGGCAGATGGACGCGTTGTTGAGGGCAACCACGTGGTTTACAGGATATCAGCGCCTACACCAGAGGAGAAGGAGGAGTGGATTAAATCTATCAAGTAAGAGAATAATATTATTATAAATATTAATAATGGTAACTACTTAAACTCTTTTGGTGTACAGATTCAACTAAATATGAAACACTGAAGTCCAGGCACTTTCTGAATTCTGCACTTTTTCATCCAAGCCCCTGAAGGAGAGGTTTTGTGGGACTAGTTCTAACAAACCTGATGAGGATTTAGTCTTTTCTGGCTGCTTTTGTTACATAAGCAACCAAACGGAACTGATTATCTCAGACTCTGATTTGTTTATTAAATTGTAACCATTCAGATTTGATTTGAGTGTTTCTATTTCACAAATTTAGCTGCAAAAAGTGCCGTTTTACTGATGATGATGATGATGAAAGCTACATTTTAGAGAATTTTAACTGAAAGTTCCTTCTTGCTTCTAAGAATCAAAACAGCCTCTCCACAAAGTCATGGCTGATTATTTTGTGCATCTTTTTAAAGTGACTGTGTGTATTTTCCCTGGCGATAGGGGGCAGTGCATACCTAAATCATTGCAAGCAAGCTGTATTTTTGTGTTCGAGTAAGTCCTTACCAGCGGAGGCCATTAGCATAGACATGAATACGTAGATTGGATGGGTCTCCTCGTTCTCCAAAGTCAATGCAGAGTGAGCAACTATACCCGTTTTTGTGCAGCCTACAGTTGCAACAACCGACGTTCTATTAAAAACAGATCACGTGGGATTACTATTGACTTTTCTAGTCTACCTGATGGGATTTTATTTTTTTATTTATTTTAATTTATTTTGTTTAATTATATTTTAATTATCATGCCATACCATGTGTCTGATTTTGTGAAAAAGCTTGATAAAATGTGTTTTTAGCTGGGTAAGCACCTTCCTCAGTAGAAGTGAATGTACTGGGAGTGAATGGAGACCCAACTAAGATGGCGGCCGGCCACTACGGCAGCTCCAATAGGCAGCGCCAGTCCACGAGGCGTCTACGTATATATGTCTGTGGCCATTAGGGTCACAAATCCCTGCGATTGCAATTTTCGAACAAGTACTTTGTCAGATCGTTCAACCTCCAGCAAAATGACATCAGACTCCCTTTCATCACTGGCAACGAGCGACGTGGTAAATGTTTAAAACGGTTATGAATGGCAAAAGTTTTGTAACCGCTTGTTACAAATTTGTAAATTTGTTTTGTCCTCAAGGGCTCCCATAGAAGGAAACATGGCATCCAATATGGTGTCGCCCAGAGACTTATGCTGCGTTCACACCGGGCTTGACGTATGCGTCGCCAGCGTCAAGTTTCAATGTTAAGTCTATGGTAAGGCGCGTCAGAGCTGCTTCAAAGTCCCTGCGTCGTTTTGTGAGCGTTGGGCGTGCCAAAGCTTGATACTTTTCACGCTTTTCAAGCTTTGACGCAAGCGTCAAAGCTTGCAACGCTTGCAACGCAAACGTCAAGCAAGTTCAGCTAGCTGAACTTTCTGCGTCGCTTTACAAGCGTCAACCAATCAGAGCGCGAGTTGATACGTCACAGTAGAGAGAGAGGAAGAAGGCGAATTCATTCAGCTATGGAGGACAAACTGATCGTAGCTGTTTGTAACCAGCGTGAACTGTATGACCCGACCTGCTACGCCTACCGAGATCGGAATAAAAAGGACCTTGCTTGGAGGAAGGTTGCTGGAGAACTTGGCGTGTCGGGTGAGTGTTTTTTCAACGTTAACGATCCGCCATTGTTACAAACATCCGGCAACAGAGAACCGCGCACGCGCTCTGTCCTCCCTTCCCCTCCCCGTGGGGCCGACGCAACCGTCAAAGCAAGCTGCAAGCTGCGTCAACGCAAGCTGCGTCAACGCAAGCTGCGTCAACGTCAAAAATATATAGGCGTCAAAACGCCACGAAGTATGCGTTGTTTGACGCATACGTCAAGCCCGGTGTGAACGCACCATTAGGCCCAATCCAATACTCTCACTTCCACCCTTGCGCCCTTCAATTGCTCGTTCCCAGCCAGAGGTGCGAGAGCGTAGGGTGTCCCGATACTCAAGTGCGGAAGGTGACCACGCCCCTTTTGCACCCTTAAGCCTAATTTATACTTCTCCGTCTGCGTCAGTACGGATACACGCAGCGCCATTTTGCGTCGACGCAAGGGCTCTCGGACGGGCTCGCGGAGGGTGACGGAGACATGCCCCCAAAAATTACTGTCCGTCGAGAGAGACGGAGAGCGCAAGCTTGTGATTGGTCAGGACGCCGCTTCCTTGAAACACGTCACCAGCAGCACCGCCACTGCCGACTCAAAAAATAAAGAGCGCTGAAGATATTTAGCGGCAGACACGGAGCAGGTTGAAGAACGCCTCGCTGAAAAAGTTCGAAAATATGAAAGTTTATTCACTCGTGACTGAAGGAGCACAAAGATACACAGCGAGCGTTTTATTCGTGGACGGAAATGACGAGAAACGTGGGTTTAGAGGTGCCGACCGCATGAAGAGGTGGAGGAGAATGAGGGACAAATTCGTCCGTGTTAAAAACTCTCTAAAATACATTAAAACAATGTAAACACAGTAGTAAATACACTATCGTAGACCGGATACGTGACTGTAATGGTGGCAGGATACCCCAGAAATGTGCTACGCCCTCTGCTGTCCAGGCGGGGGGTTGCTTTGCAACGCCCCCCAGCCAACAGAGAAGTAGAAACATAAAACGTCTCCGTCAACGCGTATGCGTCTCTAGCCCGAGGAGCTGACGGAGAAGTATAACTCAGCCTTTAATCCACACTTCGCCCAAGTCTGCATCGATGCGGAATTTGGGCGAGGATATTACCCACAATCCATTGCTGCGTGGGAATTTTGAGAAGAAGGCGGAGCAATGGCTCAAGTGCCTTTTCTGAAAACATGTATTTTCAAATGAAAGAATTTCATTTTAAGATGATTAATGATAATTATTCATGCTCTGAATGTTTTAGACTAAGATTTAATGTGCACAGTAATGAATGTAAATTTTGTTTGTTTGAAAGTTGTTAATAAAGGTTTTTTTTAAAGTAGCACAAACAGCGACCGGCATCCCCGCATGCATCACAGTCGATCCCTGTCCCAGTTCAGCACACTTGTGTATACGCACTCGACGCCTTACTGCAACCTCCTCTAAGTGCACTTCACAGAAGGGCGCAGTGCGAGTGTTGGGATTGGGCCTTAGACCCATGCCGATGTATTTTATACCTGATTTGCCAATATTTTTCACCAACTGGGCATCATTTAATTCATTTTCAACAACATTTTGATGGATATTTCCAGAGATTAACAGTAAAAACTATAAGTTGTCACTTTAAAAACTTTGGTTCAATATCAAATCTGCCAGAGTTCATAATGAAATCACCAAAAACATTTTACAACGTGGTTCCCGCCAAAATAAACCCCCTTAGCTTATTTGTAGGATCCAGTTTGATGAAGCACATCTTCATGATTTCATTTTAACTCTAAAACAGAATAAAAGTGTAAATGTTACGCAGCACGCCTTGAAATGCTCGAACATTATGAATCTCTGTTAGTGACCTAAATGCTGGTTGCTGTGTAATTGCTGCTCTGAAAATGGTGCAATGTCAAAGACACTTGGCTCAGCAGAACAAAGCATATTTCGTTCTGTAATGCCGTGCAATCCCTCCTCTTCCTCTTCATACCATCAAAACGCACACTCTCTGGAAACAGTGAGGGTTAAGTCGCTGCTCGCTAAACCAGGAGAAGCGCCTCCTAACTGGGTTGATTCATTGGCAGCGATGGAGGGTAACAAACCACAGCTTGCATTTCACCAGAGGGGGTCAGAGAACTCCGGTTGTGGGGAGATAAAAGGCTTTTATGGAAATTATTTCTTTTTATTCACTGTCATCGTAAGAGGAGATGATCACAGAGCCAGCACACTATCTGCTCATCAGCAACAGTTCCACATGAAGCCTGAACAATGTTTGTATTTTTAGTTAAATTCATTCTAAATGTGAGGGATTTTAACGTTTTCAAGGAGAAAAAAAAGACAAATGTTAAATTAGACACGGCAGCCTCGTGTGGCGGTAGAGTCATTGTTTCTTGAAACTAAGCTGTTGAAATGATCGGAGAACAGAGCGGTACAGTTATCGTACGCGGGCTCTTCCCGGTCGGAGCGTGTGGCGCTACAAAGGGAATGGGAGAAATCCGCAGCGGGGGGTTTAGCTTCTTCTTGCTTTGTGCTGGTGCTAACGTGATTTAGCAGCCGTGAAACTGGGCTTCTCAGCAGAGCCCAACTGGCTTCCTGACTCACAGGCTCTCATTTTCACCACTCAGAAATAAAAGAGCAGGGGGATGATTAAAAAGCAGTAATCTGGAGCGCCATTGTTTGGCCTGATTCAGGCTAGTAAACCTGCAGGGGAGCGAGGGGGAAAGAGTGGGTCTGTTTGCTTTACTACGTTTTTGGCAGAGTTCTGGAAGAGGAAACCCAGAAGAGGCTCCAGAAAATTGGAGGGAAAACTTGAAACCGTGGAAACTGAACTAGGTCACTGCACCTCCTCCGCCCCCTTTTTTAAATAATGTTTTGATCTAGTTAAGGCAGGAGTCTGCATACATGTTCCCGTATTTCCACATCAAAGCTGTTTGAGACCCTCCTCTCACGTGTTTATTTAATTGCCATTCCCTTTTTGATTCTCCAGGGCCAGCATCAGCAGAGACCCCTTCTACGACATGCTGGCCACCAGGAAGAGGCGCATCGCCAACAAGAAGTGAGGAGGGACAACCCACAGTCCGCTCCAAAGGCCTCCATCTTTCCCTCCTTGAGTTTATGAACACGTAAACGGCTGTTCGCCACAGAGGTGACTGTTCTGACCTGGGTTTCTTCTCTGGACGTTCCACGAGCAGTCGTCAGGGAGACTTCACTCACAACTTGAGGGGACAGCAGGGCTTCAGGAAATCCGTGGAAGCGGAGCAGCAAAAACCAGCCTGTTTGTGTCACGTTTAACTCATCCGTCCGTCTCATGATCATAACTTGTGTCTGTGTCTTTTAAAGCACAACTGCCATGTTTCAGGTGCACATGCATGCATGTGAGTTAATATTGGCCGATATGTTTGTGTGTTTGTGTGCAGCATCTAGAATACGTGTGCATGAGAGATGCAGGTGTTTTCCTCCACTGTGCTTTATGTAAACAGTTAAATAACTTACGTGAAGTTTATATGGATGCCGTCGATGTGAGGAGTTAAAGGAGGAGGGAGGTGGACACCTTTTGATGGCTGTTGGTGGAGTCAGTGCAGTTTAAACTCAGCTGGATCCTTTAGTCATCTCATTCTGGTGCTGAATTCTCCTCTCCAGGTGCCCTGCTCAGAGTAACCTCAGAAAAATAATTATAGGTTTTAAATAGAGGATTGTACGGAAGAGGATTAGGGCCACTGAAAAGAAACGAAAGAAAATAAAGAGAATTCTGACTTTAATCTCAGAATTCTGAGGTTAAAGTCAGAATTCTGAGAAAAAAGTCGGAATTCTGAGAAAAAAGTCAGAATTCTGAGGAAAAAGTCAGAATTCTGAGAAAAAAGTCAGAATTCTGAGGAAAAAGTCAGAATTCTGAGAAAAAAGTCAGAATTCTGAGGAAAAAGTCAGAATTCTGAGGAAAAAGTCAGAATTCTGAGGAAAAAGTCAGAATTCTGAGAAAAAAGTCAAAATTCTGAGGAAAAAGTCAGAATTCTGAGAATAAAGTCAGAATTCTGAGAATAAAAGTCAGAATTCTGAGAAAAAAGTCAGAATTCTGAGAAAAAAGTCAGAATTCTGAGAAAAAAGTCAGAATTCTGAGAATAAAGTCAGAATTCTGAGAATAAAGTCAGAATTCTGAGGAAAAAGTCAGAATTCTGAGAAAAAAGTCAGAATTCTGAGGAAAAAGTCAGAATTCTGAGGAAAAAGTCAGAATTCTGAGAATAAAGTCAGAATTCTGAGAATAAAGTCAGAATTCTGAGAAAAAAGTCAGAATTGTGAAAAAAAAAGTCAGAATTCTGAGGTTAAAGTCAGAATTCTGAGATTAAAGTCAGAATTCTCTTTCTTTTCTTTTCTTTTCTTTTCAGTGACCCTAATCCTCTTCTGTAGTCTTGAGTCAGCTGGGCTGATTCCATTTCATTGTGTGAAGCAGATTTTTAAAAATGAGCATACTTGTTTTTTTTTATTTGAGGATTCAGATTCAACTTGCTTCTCAGCTTGGAAGTTTTATTCCTCCGTTATCAGAGCTGGTCGATTAGACGACGTTCCCACCAACAAGTATTAATGCAACAAGAGAGACACCAGTTGCAGCTTGACTTAGCGAAGCCAAAACAAATACTCTGTTGAGAAGCTGCAGATCTCCATTTGACCACTTTTGCAAAACACATGATGAGCTGTCAAAGTGAATGAAATTTGGTATTTTGTACATATCTGGCACTATCAGCTCTAACTTTTACATAATCACAATAAAACAATGAAGGAATGTTGATCAGACTGACACATCATGGAAGCTTAGCTTCACTCAGATTCCGTCTGAATCTGAAAACCTTTAACCAGCTTTTAAATGTACCAAAATGAGTTTTAACTCTAGAATCGCTTTTATTTCAGAAAGTCTTTTCAGCTGGGTTTGATTTCTAACAGGCCAATAGGTACCAGTCTGATTAAGCTTTTTTATTTTATTCATCAGTTTTTATTTCTGTACCGTTAGTGGACATTGATGTGTTGCTGTGATTTGTTTGGTTTCTACTCCTACAGATCCTTGCTTGCTTTTGTGTTCCTGCTTTATGAACTTCAACATAATATTCAAGTATCATTTTTGATATTTATTTTAGTTTGTGAGATGGTTTAATGCTCCCCTGTAAGTGATAAATGATGTATGCCTAAGTTATGTCTGTATATATCCTGTATAGGTTTGGCTCTGTGTGTTGTTGGATGCACACGTTTGCATCAGCTGACGTTTGGGCTCTTCTTCGCCTTAAAACAATCGCTTGAAGATTAATGATGATGAAGAGAATTTAGGACAATAACTGTGACTAAATTGTTCAAAAGCCATGAGTGATAAAAGAGAGATGGTTCTATTTATGATAATGATAAAGATTATAGTATAATGTTAAAGATGCTGATGCTGGTAATATAATTGATGTCAAAAACACCAATAGTTTTCTATGTGATTGTAAAATACAATAATAGCCTCAATAGGCTTGTTTTTATTTCCTGCAGCCCGTGAGAGGCTGTAGATGCATTAACTTTTATATTCTGTGTAAAATCTGTTGGTCACATTTAGTGTATCTACATAAAGTATACATAAAGCTTCAAGCTGTTCCGTGTATTCATTATTGATGCTCGTCCTGACCTACTTTCTTCCATTAATAACATTAAAACTCACCTAAAGGCACTACAAGGCAACGAGATTCATATTCTCACCGTTGGAATAGAAGTGCTGTGTAAATACACCTGGATGATCTCAACCAGGTGAGTAAACAGGAAATGGAGCCGGATATGGGCTGAACACCTACAACGTGTGGAGAAATGACGCCCTCTAGTGGATGTTTGTTTAAATACAGAAGGCTGAACATGTGTAACAGAAATGAACATTTATCTAAAGAGATGGAGCTAAACATCCCAGCAGTCATCCTTACTACAATGAATAATTGTGCTTTAAAAAAGATCTAATTCAAGATTATTTCCCAACATGAAAAGGGTCACATCTCAGTGATATTGAGCTAAACTTCAGTGTGGAGAAGCTGAAAGACATCCTCAGCGTTTACCAGAACTCACATTTAATTTGAAGTTTCAGAGTGAAATGAAGTCTTTTGGGGTCGGAGGAACTACAGATCATTTATGTTTGGATCAGAGCGGAGCGGTCCAGTGTATCGTGGATCAGGTCAGGTGTCAGACCAAGGCAGGGCCTTTGGCTGTCCAATCCCCATATGGCATTTGGGGCATGGTGTCATCTCTCTGGAGGGGAAAGAACTGGCAAAGGTGCAGGAACTTCAACTCTTGGGTTTGGCGGTGAAGGAACAGGAGCTTAGACTCAGGAGGTTGGTGGCGAAGATAACTGTAGATCTTCAGAGAACATCTCCTGGAGCTCCTTCCCTGCTCAGCAGTGCACTTCCCCCTATGCTTAGTCACCCCTGACTGGAGTTCTACCATCTAATAGTTTATTGTTAGCCTTATCAACCATAAACACATAAATGGCTGCAGCCCTTCAGCTTTACGAATAACAGTTAAAGTTTGTGATAGAAGCTGAGAGTGATTCATAAATGATAAATGACCTGCACTTGTATAGAGCTTTTCTGAGTCAGAGGACTCCAAAGCGCTTCACATTTACATCCATCCACTCACACACTGATGGTGATGAGCTACATCGAAGCCACAGCTGCCCTGGGGCACTGACGGAGGCGAGGCTGCTGTACACTGTTGGTTGATCAGAAACATTAAAGCGTGACATAAACATAAACAGAAGTAATGTGGAAGGGTGCAAATACTTTTCACAGCATCGTATGGGAAACAAGTCATTGAATGAATTGTGCCTTTTTTATCCTCAAAATTATACAAGAGAGGAATTTTAAATAAATTTACTGCTTTACTTTCAAAAATTGAACATTTTTTTATTTATTTGGAAATATGCAGCAGCCACAAAGCTAAAGCTCATTATTGCATCTATTGTTTTGTTAAAACACCTCCAAGCAGTGTCTGTGCAAAGATATGCATTTAGCTGCAAGATTACAGTATTACAACATTTACAGTTTTTCTCACTTGCTTTATTTGGTGCATTTTCACAACAGAATTAAACTTTGCACATCAGTTATCCACTGCCTGTAGTCACTTGGGCAAAACCTAGTGGCAGTTTCATGTTCATTTCATCCAGTGGTAACTGTTCTTGGACATGAAGCAATTGAGTACAAATATCTGCAAATGATCACTTTTGACTTGCTTTGATCATGTCTGTCAAAATGAACTATACTTGTACTTATGTACAGGCTGAATAGTTGTTCATACTACTAATAATCATTTCATTGCTTGTGTCATTGCACACTACATTGTTGAACATGTTGTCAAACATTTTGTACATCCATTTTCTAAATATTCTTATTGTGTTTCCATGAAAATGTCCATAAATAACTTTTCTCAGGTGACCCTTATCTGACACTGATGAAAAGGGCTATGCCTGGTGAACGTATAGTAGTTTGGGATCATGTAAGCTTCCACCACTCTGCTGTGGTCGGGCAGTGGTGTGCAGCACATGACAGGATGCTTGTGGAGTAGCTTCCTCCCTACTCTCCATTCCTAAATCCGATTGAGGAGTTGTTCTGGAGGTGGAAGGTATATGACCGACATCCACATACCCAAATGACCCTGCTAGCAGCCATGGATGCAGCTTGTGATGACATCACAGCAGAGTCCTGCAGAGGGTGGTAGAAGAAGATACTTTCCTCGGTGCATTGCTGACATTGGCTGTGATGTAGATGGAAATATGTGGCCAGAGAGACGGCAGCGTCTGGATGTCCATGATTGATCTGCAGCACCGTCTGTTTTACAGGATTTTCAGTTTCAAAACTACTGCAGTGTGGTTCACTGAGCCAAAGGGAGTTTTTTTGGTAAAGGTTTTTCTTCCACTTGCACAATGCTGTGAAAAGTTGTAAATATACAGTATAAAGTAAAGTGTCTTGATTTTTATTTACTTCTAAATGCCATGCATGGTATACAACGCTGTCTTGACTTTACATTGGGAAGCACTTCCAGAGTGATCTGTCACAATGACAGCATGACCAAACCATTTGAGTTGTTTGTTTTAAGATGCTGGTGTCATACTTGTCATTTTGACACTTTCACTGACATAAATACTTGCATTTGAAGCATGAACTACCCATTTGGAGAAAGAGACTTGTGACTTGCTTTTGCAGACTATCTACCATGTTTTGCAGTTTGCACTGTTATGAGAAACGTCTTAGCAGTGGTGCAAACTTTAATACTGCTGTTAAAAATGCACCAAAGCAGCCGAGAAAAACTGTAACACATCTACTGAGGGCAGAACTGTGTTTGATGTGTGCAGTTTTGTTGTAAGATTTTGTAATTTCTATAGAAACTGAAAAGTAAACTCTGAAAATCAGAAACTGCATCGCAAACAAACAGTAGGTCACTTTTTTTAAATCAAATGTAATTGCCAAATTAACTAAAAATAGTGTTTTATATTTTATTTTGAATGCATTAAAAAAGTTTGACAAATAATAGAAACTTCCTGAGGTCAGGTTCCCAGTCTTTGTCAATTCCAAATGCTCGCCTTAAGACGCCAGGTGATTTTCTGTGGCCGGCCCAAAGCTTTGGAACAACTTCCTCTGCAGCTCAGATCCTCTCAGAGTTTGGATGCTTTTAAGGCACTACTCAAAACGCATTTCTTTGACCTGGCTTTTAATGTTGGTTAATTTTAATTCTCTATTATTCAATTGTTTTATGTTTTTCATTTTATTTTTTCTTTGTTTTAAGTTTTTAGTCTATTGTGTTGGCATGTTCGTCATGGATGTGTATGTACAGCACTTTGGGTTGTGTGAGCAACAATAAGCGTGCTTATTGTCCATCAGTGGGAGGTTTTGGTGTAACAGCAGCAAATTTTGGCAATTTAACGATTATTAAATCATTTATATTTGATTTTATGAGTTTGATTCCAGAAGGATGTCTTCTTTTACCATGTTGCTGATTACATTCAGAATTTAATAAAGTTTAATAAATCATTTGTCTGGTGCAGAAAGTTGATTTTCTTTTTACATTTTATGTTAAAACATCTAATTATGTGTGTTTTCTATGACTAACACACATTATGAATAAAATAATTAAAATAACAACACAACATTTTACATTTCACTTTGATTTTATTGCTGATTGTGACGAGGGACATTCTTTCACGAGTCATTTATGTTTCCTGGTCAAAAACATATTTTTCTAAAATTTAAAAGTAAATAAATCAACATTCATGTTTTTACAGCAGAAAATACAAATATTATCACAGGTAACAAAGTTTGAAAATACTAAATAAAAAAGAAGAAGACATTCTAACTTTAAAAGAGGCACTGAAAGGTAAATGGACAGAAAGAATAACACAAAATTAATCAACAATCAATCAATAATAAAAAAAACATTCAGTTTTGCTTTCTGCGTCTTTAAAGCAGCATTCCGCAACATTGCAGTTATATGGTCTCTGTCGCCCTCTAGAGGCTTGCTGCGTAACGTCACTGTCGTAACATTAAATCTCTCTCTCGGGCAAAAGCAAAGACTGCATATATAAGAGCAAAAGTGGCATGTTTTCCACCTCCACACATTGAATAAATAGTTTTATCAGGACTGTATAACAACTTTATGCCCGACCAAACACAATAACCCTGGTGAAATCATTTATTACTTACCTAGCCATTAGCAGCACGGCTAGGTCAGAGTCCGTAGTTCATGCTGTTCTTTCTAAAAGAGCTCTCCAGCGAGGAAAAGACGGCCCAATAATAACTCTGGTCTTTGCTCTTGCTCTATCACGTTCTTCTTTTCTTTTCCTAGATTCCTCTGATAAGGGATTTCTAGCTTTCTTTGGTGAATCTGCCGCTGCTACAGCGAGTCTACGTTATACAATTATGGCAAGCCAAAGGGATAAAAAAATGCGCGTTCCAAACTTGCATTATGTCCGCCAAAACGCTCGTTCAAGACGCGCGTTTTGGCGGACATAATGCTTGCTTTTAGAACACGCAAGTTTTTGCCCCCTTTGGCGTCAAAACGCGCATTTTGGCGGACATAACACGCGTTTAGAATGCGCGCCTTTTTTATCCCTTTGGCTTGTCATATTCTGCCGTAAAACGACACCCAGTCAGTACTTCCGTCGCTACCCGATGCACAAAAACTGTATAGCGCAGTAAACAGACGTGGGACCCCCCAACACTATCGCAGGTACGAAAATGAACATAATAGATAATACTGTGACACAAAAACTTTACAAAAAAGCATAATTTTGAGGTGTAAAAGTTGCGGAATGTTGCTTTAAACAACTAGTTCCTGCTACAAAAAAGACCTGACCCCAGACTATCTGACTAACTATCTGACCTGTGAGAAAACTCATTTCTGACTTGACCTTTTGACCCCATGAGACCGTGTTTGACCAGCTTTAGGGTGCTGCTCAGCAGGGTGAGGACAGCACCTGGTCGTAGTCGGGACATTTGAGGAGAGTCGGGTAGCTGGCGCTCATCTGGAGTGAGGCTTCGCTGGAGATGTCTGAGGGGCTCCTTCCACGTGACCAGGCCTCCGGGTGGAGGAACTGACCGGAGTGGTCGGAGCAGTTACTGAGGCGCGGCCGGTAGAAGTTAGGGTGGCGTGGCTGGTAGAGCTCCTCGGCTGCGTAGCGCTTCATGAACAGGTAGACAGACATGACGCCTGCGCTCTGAAGCATATGACATAAGTATAAAAGTCAACTAGTTTGAAATTAAAGCATAAATCATGTCTTTTTATTAGAAACATTCCTATTTTAATTCATTCAAACATCTTTTTTTATAGGAAATTAGGTCTGAAACTAGAGGAGAATCGCAGTGCCTGATAATGACCACTAGAGGGCAGCAAACTCATTGTTAGAAAATTTCAGAAAGGATTTGGGGGGAATTTAAAAGGAAAATTCCAACTAAAACAAATAAAATATAACATATGTTAAAAGTTAAACCATTAAAGCTTTGATTTACCTGTTTTCTGTTTCAGTCACAGCAAAGCAGAGAAGCTCAAAATAACCAACAGTGTTCACGTTCAATTAGTATTTAATTATCTTTATTTATTTACTGAGATTAGCTCTTAGTGCAGCAGCTATTCTTCCTGAGGTCTCCTTCATTTTCATTGCATTTAGCATCACCCCCTCCCACACACACACACACCAGGAAGCTCAGTGTGAGACCGCACCGACTCATTTCCAGTAATTCATGTCTACTTTTGTTGTTGCAGAGCTATAACTATTATAAAAAACTCCAAAAACAAAATCAAACTCACCTCGGTGAGCAGGAAGGAGAGCGCCGCGAAGGCAAAGGACCAGCCGTACTTATAGGAGAAGAAGGCCTCGCTGCTCTTCGTCCTGTTCAGCATCTCATCATTTATACTGGAGATGTAGAGCACCAGACCCACCACCAGGGCTAGTCCTGACATACAGAAAATGATTTATATCAATAACATCTTACTTAACATATAGGCTCAAACATATAGGGCTTTCTCAGGCATCCGTGGCATGGCTTATCTTAGGCCGTACGCAAACAGTGAGAACAGAGGGTTACCACTCTGGTCCTCTACCTCTATCTATGGGCGTTCCTCAAGGTTCGATACTGGGCCCAACCTTGTTCAAATCTATATCAACAACATTGTTCATGCTGTTGACAGTTCTCATGATTTAAATGTGGACGACATCATTTTATATGCATGCAGTTCTTTGAATGCAGCTTTGTCCTCCTTGCAGCACAACTACTTGTCTTCAACATGCCTTCTCCAACCTCCATTTAAACACAAGTAAAACAAAGTTCAACCGTAACTTACGGTGAGCAGGAAGGACCTGCCACCCTAGTATTTTTTCCCTGGATGGTGCAGAACTACAACTTGTCAGTTCCTATAAGTATCTGGGTATCTGGCTTGACAGCACACTTTCATTTGACATTCACATTAACTCATTACTCTCTAAAGCAGGGGTGCCCAATCCTGGTCCTGGAGGGCCGCTATCCAGCAGGTTTTGTGGTTTCTCTGCTCAAACACACTTGATTCAGTGGTTGAATCACCTGTGCAGCAGCTCATCAAGCTCTGCTGAAGCCTGCTAATCACTTGCTAATTGAAATCAGGTGTGTTGAAGCAGAGTTACAAATAAAACCTGCTGGATACCGGCCCTTCAGGACCAGGATTGGGCACCCCTGCTCTAAAGTCAAGTCAAGGATTGGGTTTCTATACCGCAACAGGTCATCCTTTACTCATTCTGCAAAGCAAACCTTGGTCAAAATGACAATCCTTCCCATCTTAGATTACGGTGACATCATTTATAGGACTGCTTCCAAAAACCTTCTTCATAAACTCGATGTCGTTTATCACTCAGCAATCTGTTTGGTCACTGGTGCCCCTTTCACTACTCATCATTGTGATCTGTACTCACTCGTTAACTGGCCATCACTCCATTCCCGCAGGTTGTTACATTGGTATCAATTTATATCGTCGCTCATTACTCATCTCTTCCAACAACCAGCGCATTTTACGTTCCAGTAACCTAATTTCTATGGTTATTCCCAAAGCTCGCACCTCCTTTGGCCGCTCCTCATTCCAGTTTGCTGCTCCCAATGACTGGAATGAACTGCAAAAATCACTAAAGCTCACTACCTACGTTCCATTATCTACCTTCAATAATTCATTACATCAATAGTTTCTGATCAATGTGCGTGCTTCTGAGTGCTTAAAGATTGTTTTAAGTCTGTTTTGATGGCTTGTACATATTATACAGCCCCATTGTGTCTGGTTTTATCTTATTTTTATCTCATCTGTCTGTTGTTCTTTGGTGCAAAACTACTTGTGTCTCTGTTGCTGCTGCCTCTTGGCCAGATCGTCGTTGTAAATGAGAATGAGTTCTCAATCGACTCATCTGGTTAAATAAAGATAAAAAAAATCCTGAACAGCTGAGAGGGTGAGCAGAAAATGAAGGGTACCTGAAAGGATGAAGAAGATTCCTGAGACAAACGCCAGGATGGTGCGATGAGGACGGATGTGTCCAATGTTGCTCAGAACAAAACCGATGAACATGAAGAAGAGGCTGACCAGAGGGAACGGAGTCGCTGAGCGGATCATCTCTGAGGAGGAGGAGAAGGAGGAGGATGGAGTTTAACTTCACAGAAAATTATTCTTGGTCTCAAAAAAATAAATAAAAAATCTGCACATGTGGGAGTTAATCTGTACAAATGTATGAAAGATAAGACTTTTTACGTTTTACTTTTAGGTTGACAGCAAAAGCTAAAAACCAATCTGGATCTGGACACACTTTAAAAATGTACATCTAGTAAAATATCAGCAGAAAATCATTTTTATGGAATTTCACAGAATTAAAACCAAAATCTCAATAAAGTGACTTTATTTTGAATTTCCTTTTAAAACAAGTCTCCTTACAGATGGTTTGTTGCAGGCAAAGCAAAGAAAGAAAACGTTTATGATTTAGAGAAAAAAACTTGATTTTCCAAGAACATATTGTGTTAAACGACTCTAATTTAAATGACAAGTCTTTGGATTAAGCCTTAACCTTGAGCCCCGCTGACGGAGCTCCTGTTGTCTGAGATGAAGCATTCTGGAGAGGAACAGTCAGAAACAGGAACTTTCAGGTGACTCAGACCTAATCTGTCTGCAGGCTTTCAGATGAAACCTTTCTGAATGAACCCGTAATACAAAACAACACTTCTGTCAGAGAAATACCACAGCTGGCAGCGAGGACAGACTAAAAGATTCCAGATGAAACTGTCTGTCCAAAGCTGCAGATTTTCTGTTCTGACTCACTGAGAATGTTTCCTGTGGACTCTGACGTCAGCTGGATGTTCATGGGCATGATGTACTCGATGTTGAAGCAGCGGCCCGATTCGTCACCTGGAAGAGAAGGAGAGACATGCTCACCTTCACTAGACTCAGCAGTTCAGTAAAACATGGCCAAGAGTTCAGAGCTCGTAGGGAAAAGCTGGTAAAGTTAGAATTTGAAATATGTTTTACAAAGCTGTTATCGCAACATAAAATGTATTTACATACTATTGAAGTATGTTAAGTATGAAAAAAAAACATTTTAAATTCGATTAGCAACAAAAAATAGGTTATTAAATAGGTCTTTATAGATTTGGTTAAAGGTGCAATATGTAAGAATGAAGTAAGAATGACACCCTGTGGTCAGATTTGGGTACTGCAGTCCATATTCTAAACAAAAAGTGACTCTCTCACTCTCGTTCCGTGAGTTTCATGGCTATAAAAATTTGCGGCTTAGCAACAGAAGATTCTAGATGACGAGCAAAGACGTTTTGCCTGTGTGTGTGTGTGTGTGTGTGTGCGCGCGCACACTCTTACAGTCGATGGCGTGCATGCCTGTGTGCATGTGTTTTTATTGGTAACTTTCAGAAAGTAATCTAAAGATGTATATCCACAACAGACTGATTTTTGGCATTCAAGATGGCCGCCACAGCAAATCAGCTTTAGCAAACAGAAAAATGGCTACAACTCAGCCAGTTTGTGAAAGTGGCTGAGAATCATTCACTATAAACCCCTGATCAAACAAGACCTTACAATATCACGTCCAGTCATACAAAATGCATCCATCCATTCATTCTCACCATAAACTTATTTTAATTTGAAACATGAAAATCTGCCTCCTTATATCACCTCCAGTATGAATGGGTTCAGTTTTAGCGTCTCTGATCCCCTTCTTGTGACTTTAACGTCTGTCACAGTGTGACAGTCAAATCTGGTAGTTGGAGTGACGACATGTGGGTGTGACATCTCTAAATGTGTTTTAGTGGAATCTAAAACCACCATGATCGATCGCCACGTTCCTAAATAAAACAAGAGTAAATGTCAAAATGCAGCAGCTCAGAAAAATAACCAACCAGCCAGGAAACAGACTCTCCAGAGGCCAGAGTGCAGAGAAGCCTTGATGTCGGTGGTCTGGTTCAGAGGCATGATGACGCCCTCCTCCAGGTACAGCCAGTAATCTGTGCTCACTGCTACTCCCAGCAGCCCCAGGCCGCTGATTGCAAAGACACTGCTGAGTAAAGTCAGAGCCTTCCTGCTGCAAGCACTCATGGCTTCTGCAGGCTGGTGGTTAGATGGAAGGAAAGGCTCCTGGAGCAATCTGGAGGAAGGAGGGGACATAAACGGGCATTACTGTTGAGATACGGAAGGCAAAACGCACACCCATGGAGAACATACAAATCACAAAATAGACAAACTAGGAATTACATTTCAGAATCAGAGGGTTTGATTGCATATGTGTGAGCAGGTTCACAACATTAGGAAGTTGCTGCGGAACTTGGTGCAAGAATAAGAAATAAGCACAATAAAATAATCTTATAGAGCAACAATAATTAGAAAAATTACTTATATGTACAAGTCAGGAGTCCAACTGCAGAGGGGAAGAAACTGTTCTTGTGGCGAGAGGTTCTGGTCCGAATGGATCTGAACCTCCTGCCAGATGGGAGCGGGTCAGAGAGACAGTGTCCAGGGTGAGTCGGGTCAGCTGTGAGCCGACCTGCACGCCTCAATGTCCTGGAGGTGTACAGGTCCTGTATGGAGGGGAGTTTGCAGCCAATGACCTTCTCAGCAGAGCGTACGACACGCTGCAGCCTCTTGTCCCTGGTGGTGGCTCCAGCGTACCACACGGTGATGGAGGAGGTGAGGATGGACTCGATGACTGCGGTGTAGAACTGCCTCATCCACTGTGCTGGCAGGTTGAATTTCTTCAGCTGCCTCAGGAAGTTCATCCTCTGCTGGGCCTTTTTTATGATGGAGGTGATGGTGGGCTCCCACTTGAGGTCTTGGGTGATGGTGGAGCCCAGGAAGCGACATGAGTCCACCATCGTGATGGGAGTGTCAGACAGGGTTCTGGGTGGGAGGGGGCTGTGTGCTTCCTAAAGTCAACAACAACCTCAGCTGTCTTCTGGGTGTTTAGCACCAGGTTGTTGTGGCTGCACCAGGACACCAGCCGTTCCACCTCCATTCTGTAGGCAGACTCATCCCCATCAGAGATGAGTCCAATCACGGTGGTGTCGTCTGCAAACTTGATTAGTTTGACAGACTCGTGGTTGGAGGTGCAGCTGTTGGTGTCCAGGGAGAAGAGCAGAGGGGAGAGAACACAACCCTGAGGGGAACCGGTGCTGATGGTCCGCAGGTCCGAGACATTCTTCCCCAGCCTGACTTGCTGCTTCCTGTCTGTCAGGAAGTCAGTGATCCACCTGCAGGTTGGGTCAGGCACGTTCATCTGGGACAGTTTGTCTTGAAGGAGGTCTGGCAGGATTGTGTTGAAGGCAGAGCTGAAGTCCAGGAACAGGATCCTGGCGTAGGTACCCGGGGAGTCCAGATGCTGCAGGATGAAGTGTAGAGCCATGGTGATGGCATCATCCACAGACCTGTTGGCTCTGTAGGCAAACTGCAGGGGGTCCATAAATGGACCATAAATGATTGTAGTTCAACTTTGAAGTTCAAGCAGTGCTTCAGACTTATACTTGTTTAGATGAACATTTTTCTGGAAAATAAGAAGTTTGAAAGGAACAAAAACATCTGTTGTTTCATTTATTACATTATTTTCTCATTTTAGAGGAACCAAAAAGGAATTTTTGACTAAGACTTTAATGTGTTCTGGAGAACTTAAGGAAATGAACTGTTGTTAGAACTCCTTACACGCTCAAAGAAAATAAATTCATTTGCAGAGTCATGCTTTCTGCATGGAGGGACGTCACTGAGCAGGGTTTTGTCTGGGGTCATAGTTGCTGTCCACATCAGAAGAAAAGGGGGAAATCTGCTACCTTTATCTTTTTTGAGATTCTGGAAAAAAAAACTGTCAAAGCTTTGCAGATTTTTTTTGTGCAAATAAAAGCAGCAGGAGCTTAATGCAATCACTTCTCTGGGTTTGGACTAATACGATATTCAGGGTTCAGACCTGACAGACAAAAGGAGAATTGTGATAGAAGACTGACAAAAACCTTCTCTGATCTTGTATTTTGCAGATTCTTTAGATTTAAACGTCTGATTTCTTCATCATAATGAGCAGCTTATAATAGGCACATTTTTATTATCTGTTGTGTTATTTTTAGCATTTTGCTCACATGGAAGAGATGCAGCCTTCTGTTTTTATTCTCTCCATGTCCCGTCTGCCTCCATCCAGCCTGCCATGAGCAGTAGAATAAAGCCTGAGTCCATAATAAAGATATTTGAGCCTCCAGACGGAAGGAGATGAAATGTGTTTTCACCAACCGCCGGGAATACAAATGTCTGAATCGTTTAAAACCCAGAACCCGTTTTTGACATTTCACAGACACGACTTCAGCCACAGTGGAAAAGGCCGGTCACGATCGTGGTGGAGATGTGGTTGACTGATCACAGAGAGAGATCTGAGGAGGGAAGGTGATTTAAATCCCCGTCAGGACTCACGTGGACGTGTGACGATCCGTTAGAGGCCGGACTGTCAGGAAGACGCCAAAAGGAAATAATCTGCTTAAAAATATCAAACATTTGTCCAACAATTCAAGTAAAAAGTTACATAAAAACTAGAACTTAAAACTTTTTTAGAAATTAACAGAGCTTGTGTTTACAATAATAATGTCAATGACTATTGTTTGATTCTCTGTCTCATTAGTTTTAATTAAAAAAAATTGCTTTCGGGGCAAATTTTCTTGAACGATTAAAATGCGATTAATCAAGATTAATTAATTACAAAGCCTCTAATTAATTAGATTAATTGTTTTATCGAGTTCCACCCCTAATAAAAACACGATGTCATTTTATTAATAAAAACCTCCTGTTTTACTTTGAAGGAGGCCATAGTCAGTGATGAGTCATGGTGCTTCATGCCTACAGACCCCTGTTGTTAGCTGCCATCACCAGATAACACGAGGACGGGGAATCAAAGATTTACACACAGCTGTGAAATCCAACTGGGAACAGTGGGATTAGAGTCTGGATCTCCTCAGAGCTTTTATTTTAGTCCAAACAAAGGGACTGGCTCGAGGATTTAATGTAAAAAGTCCTTCAGAAAAGCCACTTTCACTACTGTGAAAAAACAAAAGTGGTCTAACTATAAATAGAACAATGTCAAATAAACTTCCTGTTAAACCTTGTTAAGATGACTTCAGGCAGGCTGGGGGACAGGATGCATAGTTCTGTTGTATTGATCATCCTCCATGTTGATTTGGTGGATTTAAGAGAATTTATAACAATTCAGAAAGAAAAGTGTCTCAAAGTCAAAGGTCAGAGGAGAATGGGCAGACTGGTGATAGTACGGCAACAGCAGCTCAAATAAACTGGTTCCAACCAAAGTCTTCAGAGCAGCATCTCTGAACCTGAAGCAGAGGGACTCCAGCAGCAGAAGAGCACACCAGCTGTCAGCTACTGGAACCTGAAGTTACAATACCCTACTTGATGTCACCACGTCAGTGCTGCTGGGTCCTAATGCTAGGCAAACAGACCAAATCAGCCAATTTAAAAAACGAGCACGGATCACTTCAATAAAAACAAATCGACAGAAACAAAGTTCAAACTTTTATGCTCGAAAGTTACTCATGACTCACAGTAATGAAGTAACATTTTCTCTAAGTACTTATATTACTCTTAGTTATTATTTGTGTCACTAGATACTACCCACTTCTGGTCAAAAGCCTTGTTTGTTAATTAGGTGGGCGTGCCGTTTGGCCGAGACGCTCCGCTAGACCCCTTCGTTTGCACCGCTGCCTCCTGGAAAACTCCACATCTCCACTATCAGCTCGTCACAATCTGCTCTTCACAGAAATCCTGCCACCGCTTTGCTCTGTCTGTCTTTTAGCTTTTTATTTGCTTGCCGGCAAATCAGTGTAATATTAGCGCAACAGTGTATCTTATGAACACGCCATGGCGGCAAGTGATGTGGGAATTTTGCACCATTCGTGCTGCCACGCTTGGTAGTAATATTGCATCATCTGACAGTTCACGGGGACGTTGGAGGACAGACACCTGTAGCTGCTTGTGAAAAAAACGTAATAAAAAGCAAGTTATACACGAAAGTCAGCACAGAGACCGCCCCCATACCCCCTTTATGCCGCCAACGCGTCATTTTTTATAAAAAGGACATGATCGCGCCACATAACCGCCACGGTCTGAGCTCTTATAAACGACCTTAGGCTCCCAGATGCCGCCTCAGCGTTGCGGCAAATTCTGCCATTGTTTTATAAAACGGGCTATTGTCACAGATCTGACCCCGCTTTGGAGAATGTCTCCTCTGACATCTGATCTGGGTTCTGGAGTCTGATCTGAAAAACCCAACAGCAGTGCTCAGTTCCTCCCTGTTTTAACATCTTTAGAGACAAAAATCAACTTTGAGACAGGGCTGGGCGATATGAACCAAAACTTATATCTCGATATCTTTTAGCTTCATTCCGATATACGATATATATTGCAATATTTTTCCTCCTGTAAAATATTTACAAGTCAATTCAAGTTGTCTTGATAAATTGCATACATAAATTCATCAGCAGATTAAATGCATAAAAATGTGTTGATTCTTGTCCAACATTAACCTTAGTGCCATTCTCTATCAGTCTGAGCTTTAGACACACTGGTACAGCTGTCTGTTAACACACACATAGGTTTATACCTTTATGTGTTTTACATGGTTCATTTTATACTGGAGTTGTAAAAGTTTGAATGTAAACTGGATCTTGAGTCTGTAATAAAGTCTCTATCTGTCCGTCCATGCATCTATTTATCAATCAATCAACGTTTATTTATATAGGCTTCACCCAGAGGGTGACCAAAGTGCTTAACATTTAATATAGAAAGAAAGATGCAATAAAAAAAATGACAATAAATAATCAAGAACCACTGTAAAAAGTAAAAAATCAGAACCAGTTTAAAACAATTTAGAACTATAAAAGTAATAAACATCAGAGCCAATTAAAATAATAAAGAACCACTATTAAAAATAATAATAATAAAACGCCATTTTAAGATGGCAAAAATAGCAAGATTAAACACAGTTTACAACACTCCAGGATCTGTCTGCCTGCCTGCCTGTCTGTCTGTCTGTCTGTCTGTCTGTCTGTCTGTCTGTCTGTCTGTCTGCCTGCCTGCCTGCCTGCCTGTCTGTCTGTCTGTCTGTCTGTCTGCCTGCCTGCCGTCTGTCTGTCAAAACTAAGCAAACATTCAAATAAACTTTAATAAATTTTTAAAAATTGTTTTACTTAAGTTTCTCATTTAACCACACTAAATGTGCAAGCTCCCAGTTTAACCAGTCAAACCAACATGATGCAGTTATATTAGAACAACTTACTGTAAAAAATGGAGTTAAAATAACTGGTTAGATTTTACAGAGCAATTATAGAGTATCTGAAATCATTCCTTTTCACCCACAAGCAAAAGTATGACTGAAGCGTCCAGCTTAAACTAAGAGAGCCGCATCACTAAAGGGTTTGAAAGTCTCAGCTCAGAGGGGAAAACCTGCAGTCCAACGTCACTTTATTTAACATTTGTAGCCTTTTCTCTTTAAGAATCACCAGCTGCTCAAAACAAGATGCGATATTAACGTGAGCCCAAACGCCTCACACGCTCTAAACTAAACTACCGTGCGGGAAATCACGCAACAAGCGCGCGGGGTTTGTTTTGCGCTCAGCGTTTGAGCCAGCCAGCTCCATGCTGTTTTTTCTCCTACCTGTTTCTGAGCTGTCCGGTCCGGTTAGAGTTGAGTATGAAGAGGTAAACGTTGACTTGTCAGCGTGGTCGAGTCTCTATGGATTCCTCAGAGGAGCTGCAGCCGCGCGGAGGACGCACGCAGCAGCAGCGCGTCAGAGCTGCGGGATGCAGGATGCTGCCTGTCAGCTCCTCATGCAAATCAGCGCGGAGTGTTCAGTCGGCTCCGTTAAAAGGAAAAGGCTGGAAGTAGATGCTAAACTACAAATGAGCTGCATTACATAAAAACTCAATTCATTGAATATTATCACTCATACATGTAGCCTGTGATTTCTGGTATAATTTATATTTTCTGTTACAAACACGTGTTTTAAGAGTAATAACAATTTAGAAAATTGATACCAGTAAGCTATGGCAAGCCATGTGTATCCAAATATAAAGTGTTGTTATGTAGATAATACTTCTTTGTCCCTTATGATTGACTAGATCATGATATATGACCTATCTGCTGCTATATCACCACACACAATAATTAATTTATGTCCCAACCACGCAGCAGACAAAAAAAAAACTTTTGTGGAATAGAATAGACTTTATTAATCCCACAGTGGGGAACTTCACTCGTTACAGCAGCACATACACTTAGAGAAAAGGAAGAAGAAGAAAAATAATAACAAACGTAGAGTTAAATACACAAGGTTTAAGCGAAGGTGGTTACGCTCACGCCAGTCCACAAAGTCCATGATGACTGACCTGTACTCCTGGTCGTTCCCCTCAGACACACAGCCGACGATGGCTGAGTCATCAGAGAACTTCTGGAGGTGACAGCTGCTGGTGTTGTAGGTGGAGTCCGAGGTGTAGAAGGTGAAGAGAAAGGGTGACAGCACTGTACCCTGCGGTGCTCCAGTACTGCACAGAACTTCCTCAGATGTACAGTTACACAGCCTCACATACTGTGGTCTGTTGGTGAGGTAGCTGATGGTCCATGCAGTCAGATGTCCATCCACTCCTCCACCCCTCATCTTCTGCTGCAGCAAAGATGGCTGGATGGTGTTGAAGGCACTTGAGAAGTTAAAAAACATGACTCTCACAGAACGTTTTTGCATCTCGAGGTGAGTCAGCGCCCAGTGCTACAGGTAGATGCTGGTGTCCTCCACCCCCATGTTTAGTTTATATGCAAACTGTAGTGGGTCCATCTCTGGACTCACCACAGAGCATAGGTGGGTGAGGATAGGGTGTGTATTGAAGTTACATGAGCTCATTTAGAATCTGTTTGCTGACATATTTTCTATTCTTGGGACAATGGTGGCAGAGGAGTTAAGTGCCCGTCTCATAAGGTTGCAGAATCCTCAGTCTGTCTCAGTTGTTGTGTCCTTGGGCAAGACACTTAACTCGCTTTGTCAGCTGGTGGTGTTCAGAAAGATTGCAGGCGCCAGTTTTCAGCAGCCTCACATCTTCCAGCCAATCAGAGGACTTCCTTCCTTCCTTGGACATCCTACGATTCCAAATCACGCCCCCAGAGCAGCTGTGGCTATGATGTAGCTCATCATCACCAGAGTGTTATTGTGTGTGCGTGGGTGAATGACTGGATGTGTTATACTATCTAGTGATATTCGATGTAGGTGGACATCAGATAAAGTCAGTATCTCCCTATTAGACCATGCACACTGTAAAGTATTTATTAGCTACTGACTAAACTGTAATTAGGCTCCAATCAGGCCATCTTATGGAGGAAAGTGTGAAGCATCATGTAAGGTGATTATGTTCTTTGGTTTTCAGTCACACAGCAGCTTTAAAACAAACCTGAGGGGGCGAGAGGATAAACATCCATCTATTCTTGCCATTGGGGGCTTTTCATTAAGGTGCACCCACGTCTTCATCATCCTGTGATGGTCTGCTTTGTGCTCAAGATTGAAAGCATCTGTTTTCAACCTGCAGGTTAAAAAAAAACAAACATTTAGTGACCCTCTGTTACCCAGAGTCTTGAGGGACGATGCAGAGCCAAGTAGATGGTTGCACTGAGAGCAAAACATATTCCTGCTTCAGCTGCTGCCACAAAGGTGGGACAGCTGATAGTGTTTGGTGAGCCTGTGCATGGTGAATTATCATTCAACTGGACAGAAACGGGATTTTAAAAAAAATTCCAAAGGTTAAAGCCTTGCTATGCAACATTTTCCTGTTTTTAAATCATGTTCTTGAGCCAGTTTGTGCTAAAATGACCCTTTACAGGGTTAATGAAATGTCACCCAGACCCCCACTGCCCTCTGTGGCCAGAATACCGCACTTGCAACTTCAGAGTGGCGGTCTGTTGGACTTAGTAAAGTGGAGCTGACATGCCTGGTGCTGCAGTCTGCTTCCAGCATGTTTCCTGCATGTTTTAGATCATGAACACAGCTGATTTGTTTGATTTAGTGATGAACCGCTCCTGTAGACACTAATGAAGGCTGAGGGGACATTTCTGTCTTTCTCTGTCTGTTCGACACAGAGGGCAAGTCTGGATACTCAGAGGCAGAGAGCACCATGAGGGGCGGGACTAGCCAGCTCAAAAATAACCAATCAGAAAGGCTTTTAGCACTAATTCTTGTTGTGGTTTTAAAGACGTGTCCAAGTCATTTAGAACAGAGGAAAGAGCTGCAGAGAACTCCGCTTCAGACGCCATCTTTGTTGTTTATGAGAAACTGAGCGTCGCGGTGTGTGAAGTACGCTGCTCAGCGCTGATTGGCTCGGTTAGAATTCTCAGGGGGTGGGGTTATTTGAATGGGAGCATTACCAGACCCAATGCTTGGCATGGCTGGCAGGCTAGTATGCCCCACCTTTTATAGATTTATTCACCAGTGTTTCATTATTTTTATTTATTACTGGAAGATGTTTGGGTGGTAGCTGTTTTCATTAGACAAACAGCCCATCGCTCACCCAGTGGCCACTGGAGATAGGCACCAGCTCCCTGTGACCCTCCACAGGATGCAACACCTGGATGCACGTCTACAACTTATCAGTCTGATTCAATATGGCGGCTACTGCTAATTAACCTCAGCCTGTTACGAATATGGTCATAACTCAGTCAGATTTATGGATACTGAGCTAAAATTTGGTGCGTCATCCTCTCATCATATAGTATAAGCGCTACACGTTACTCAACATGTTTGCTTAAAGGGACACTAGTCAGTTTTGGCTTGTTTTTAGCACCCCCTAGTGTTCATTGGTGAAAGCGAAAGTGAAACGTATCTCCTCACTGTGCGTTCGTCTTTTAACACCTTAATCTAACTGCTGAAATGTCTCCTCAGCCTTCATTAGTGTCTACAGGAGCGGTTCATCACTAAATCAAACAAATCATACAGGAAACGTGCTGGAAGCAGACTGCAGAGCCAGGTAGGTCAACAGGGACCGGCAACGTTGCAAGTGGAATATTCTGGCCACAGGGGGCGACAGGGGCTGGGAGGCCTTTCATTAACCCTGTAAAGGGTCATTTTAGCACAAACTGGCTCAAGAACATGATTTAGAAATAGGAAAAATTTGCAAAGTGTCCCTTTAAAACATGGGTGTTTTCGAGTCAATCCTGTAATTCCTCATTTCTAACTCTGAAATGAAAAGTAGAGGGACCTATTGATTATGTATTTATTTACTTTAAATAAGCTTACAGCCCCTCTACCCCCAGCTATGTTCTTCTGTAAGTAGGGTTTAATTGATAAATGTTATTTGATGAATTGCTGCACAATAAAATATATTTCTACAACAAACACAAGCAGTGGAATACTCTGATGTATGTACTTCATACTTTATTTGTACACAGTATCTGTCATACCACAATAAACAGAGGAACAAGAAGGTTAACAAAGCAGGGCCAGTAGAAGAAACACATTTGATTATCTCCACAACTTACTTTAAAGTGGTCGTTTTCCTGTGATTATTTCTTCTATGTGGGTTCTCAATGTGAGACATGTAAACATTCAGTTTCACCTTGTAGATTTCATTTTGGTCCAGACGTGTAACAGGTGCAACATCAGTAGTGAACTACTTTAAAATCTAAACGTGGCCTTTTGAATCCTTGCTATTGTGAGTTTTTTTAAAAAAGTAAAAATAACGGTTTTGGATTTTGGCACCAGATGAAAAAATGTACACACATTAGTGACTTAGCTCTTTGACAGTTGGAGCTACATGACGGCGAGCATGAGAACAAAACGCACAATGCTGGTTGGTTGTTTCATTCAGTGTGACTCCACGTTCCACAGCGGGGGAGCTCTGCATCATGCAGGGGTCTTTTTCATGCTCGGACCAGGCCTCGCCGCATGCATGCACACTAAATATAATAAAGACAGGACGTGTTTCGGCCACAGGGCGCTCCGGGTTGACTCCGTTTGGGATTGGGTTTGTCGACCCTGACAGGACCAAAGGCAAGAGGGCGATCGGCTGCTCCACGCACAACAAAGTGCTGCATAATCTTTATATGACACAGAGTAGTATAAAACACTGGATAGATACTCAATACATTTATAACAGGGTTCGCCGATACCAAAGCTACCAAAGAATCAGCCAAACTTTAAATATTTAAATATAACATCTGTCTTCAGGTCTAATCTAGACATAGAAATGTTCAAACCGCCTATGGTAATAAAAGCACATTCAGTTTGTTGTATAAAATCTGCAAGTAACTCCTTTTTTTCAGTCATATTTACAAAAAGGGACAAATTAGAGACATCTCTGGACGTAAAAGTGAGGAAGAGAATGTTTTTTTTTATCAGAGCCAACGGAGAACAGATATATATTGACATTATTTTGTATCATGGTTCTAAACTTTACAGTGATACGAGACGCATCCTAAACTCTACAGCGTCAGAAAACAAGCATGCAACAGAGATCTGCTTGGTGCATATGAAAATAGCATCTTAATACTTGAAAACGTTTCTGACTGATCGGCTGCAGGACGCATCTGCACACTGGAGAGTGGAACACAATCCGCTTCTGTTCCTCCACAAACAGTTTGATATATTGTAGTTGCACGTTACAAAACGACAGATACAAACAGACTTGCTTTAAGGGAAAGGTCCGAAGGAGAAAAACACGTCATCAGTTTTTCATCATCTCAGTTTTGGCACTGGTGTAGCTGTATACGATCATTTCCTAAAGTATATAAATATACACGTGTTGTAGATATCTGTTCTTTTCGTGCGGAAGTGTGATTAAATCTTTAAACACCAAACGGAGATAGTAACTGATACTGAGACACATTCATCCACAAGATAAAGGCTGCAGAAAACCCCACAGCTGTGTGTTTGGAAATGCAGATTCAGGCTAAGAAACAGTGTGTGTGTGCTGATTTTCGTCTTTCCAACATTCCTAACTTCTTCCTCCTCGGGCATTTCTGTGCACAGGAATTGGTAACTGTTAAGACACAAAACTAGAGGGTTATATGAGTCTTTCAACAGCGTGGTGTCTGCAGGACGCCGGTCGGTTCCTCCTCATACCACGCTGTGCAGGGACGGGTGGATGAACTGTGGGTTGATGTAGGAGAAACCGGCGAACTCGCTCTGGTCGATGTTGGCGATGACCAGCTGGTCTGGAGGGGTCAACACCGGCTGGGTGCGGGTGAAAAATTTGTCAAAGTTTTCTGCCCCCTTGCCGCACTGGAAAGACAAAATAAAAAAATTAGCCTGTCTTCTTTAGTTTGGACACAAACACAAAGCACCGTCAGCATTCAGCTTCATACAGCAGCTTTTTCATTTGCTCACATGCATGTCAGACACTTTCTGATGATCGATAACAGCCCAGAAGCAGAGCTAGAGTCTCAGACAGACCTCTGTTTGCCTCGACCCATGACGCAGTCTCTGAGCTCACAGCTGTAATACATCCTAAAGTAATGCTTCCATTTTTAGTGATGTTTTCCTCCCTCGTGTGTGTGTGTGTGTGTGTGTGTGTGTGTGTGTGTGATACATCTGCTGTGTGAGCCTGCATTTGTTCTATTGTGGACGTAAAATGAACCTCTGAGCTATTTTTAACCCTCGATGGCAGCGCTGCAGCCACTCCCACCTCCAAGGGGGGTGAAGGATGCGGGGGTCAGGACACAGAAAAGGAGAGTTTTAGTGGCGACAGGAAGAGGTGTGGTTATTAGGAGTGTGAGCAGGTGTTTGCTGTGTGTGAATATAAACCATCAACGTGCACACCCATTCATGCAAATGCTCATGAGAGCTCTGGGAAACGATCTGAATTATTCAACAGAAATATAAAGTGACCCGCAATACAATCAGTCTGTTCTGCTGAAACATGAACAGAAATGTGATGCTTCATGTTATCTAAGTCTCATGGCTAAATATAGGGTTAGGGACACAGATAAACACCAGCAAGTATGAGTAGTTAAGTGTGTGGGAAATGATTTAATCCAATAAATTTAAAGGTCTTTGAATAATACATTATTCATTTTAATCAATTATTATTATTATTAGTTACAATAATGTAACTATACAGTACATATATTTATTTCTCCTGTTTTGAATTGAAATACAATTTAAAAGCATTTGTTTAGAAATTAAAAGAGCTTGTGTTTACAATAATAATGTCAATGTCTATTGTTTGATTCTCTGTCTCATTATTTTTAATTTGAAAAAATTGCTTTCGGGGCAAATTTTCTTGAACGATTAAAATGCGATTAATCAAGATTAATTAATTACAAAGCCTCTAATTAATTAGATTAATTATTTTATTTGAGTCCCACCCCTAATAATTTTATAAAAATTTGCATCTCCAATTAAGTTTATTTTTCATTTCCTTGAAATAAATTCTTAGCTCTCAAGTCTATTTGTGTACTTTTGTTTAAGTGAATTTGCTTAATTGCATGAAATGCATTGAAGCAGCAGCTGTGGAAACATCTTAGTGTCTTACGTGAATAAACATCTGCCTTAAATAGTTCATTGATGCTGAGAGTTTGAGGTTTGAGAGATCAGAATATTTTACTTTAAACATTTTTATTGTATTTTAGGCATCAGGAAATTAACAGAAATATTCATTTCAGTTTATTTCTATAGCACCAAATCACGACAAGAGTCGTCTCAAGGCTCTTCACAAAGTAAACATTCCAGTCGAGTTCAGTTCATTAAGCCAATTAGTTAAAAGTTTTCTATATAAGGAACCCAGCAGATTGCATCAAGTCACTGACTTGTTGTGTCAGTGATTTTTCAACAATCCTCATACTAAGCAAGCATGTAGCGACAGTGGGAAGGAAAACTCCCTTTTAACAGGAAGAAACCTCCAGAGGATCCTGGCTCAGTATGAGCAGCCATCCGCTACGACTCACTGGGGGTTGAGAAGACAGAGCAGGCACACACACACACACACACACACACACACACACACACACACACACACACCCGTAACTCACCACTTTGGGTTTAAACGGCGGCTGGATCTCCCGGTTGGCCAGGCGATCCCAGTCGATGCGTCTGAAGAAGGCCTGCTCTCTGATGTCCCGCTCGCCCTCTGGGCCACAGCCGAGACGCTTGGACGGATGCTTCGTCATCAGCTGAGGACAGGCAGGGAAACGTTACACAAACACACTCCTGTTAATCTGTACTTTCATCCTGAAGTTACACGTTACTTTATTAGAACCCTTGGGCACTGATCACACATCCAACATGATCTTGGTCTCAGGTTGTCGTAGCAACATAAATAAAGCGTGGACAGTTGTTAAAAGGCTGGATCTTAATTGAATCCTCCCTGTTTTGGAAATAGGCTCTGAAAGCTCATTTCCTTGTTGGTAAATAATCACCATCCTGAAAACCGTCACGCTGCTTCAGAATGATGATGGTGGTGATGGTGATGAGCAGAAAAGTGGCGCCCTGATGTCAGATGATCATGTGATCTCTAAATAAAGAGCCAGTTATAAACGCCATGGAAATCTGCGACTCAAAATAGCAACACTGATTTCCTGTGGAGGCAACTCCTGTCCTGCCGCTGACAGGGAACCAAACGCCCTGCTACTGGCTGGTTATCATGGTGATTATCCAGGGAGGTCTCATGAAAAATAATTGAAAGAAGAAGCAAATGAAGAACCAAGAAATATCACTGACTTTCCTTTTGAGATTGTAAGTTTATAAACCTTTTTATTCATCTTCTAATCAATCCAGCTGCCTCCCATTCCTGTAATCAGCACCCTCTGGTGATTTCCCCTCATTTCCTTTGGGAATCAGTTTTATGTTCTTGCTGCCAAGTCAACCTTTTCAAATTTAAATTCTATGTATTTTGTCTTAGTTCTTATTCAGTTCCTCACCTGCTTTTATCACCTCAACATGACACAGACTGGGTTAAAAGCTACCTCCTTTTAAAGCCTGATGCATCAAATAATAATCAGGAAAATTCCAGTGTTGAACTCAATCAGTCACTTTATTAAAGACACAGGAAGGTCCATAACAGGTAAGAAAAACATAATTAAGTCAAATAAATGTAATCTGTTACATGCTCACATAAAGGTTAAGATGCCAATAATTCCACATATTGGAACTCTGTGTGAGGTTTGCCAGAGACAGGATTATGCTGTGATTAGACTCCATTAACGTACAACTGTAGATGGGATTCAGTCGTACTGCCGGGCTTGTAGGTTCACCAACACTAATGGTGCGTTCGATTTGTCCTCGGAACTTGGATATCTCGACTTCCGAGTAGGAAAAATCAAATAAAACGCTCCGCAAAGTCAGACCTCCCAGTCGGAAACTCTGAAGTTTTTCAGAACTCCGACATCGAGATCCAAGATGGCAGCTCTCCATATCGACAACGGTAAGTTTTGGTTGAAATGTGTTTATTTTACAAGACACACATATAAGAGTGCGTTTAAAATCAATGATACATGTAGCGCTTGCATCTCTAAGCTGCACAAACTAAAAGTGTTGTTTATTAGTCGTCTGTGTTCGTTGAGAGCTACCTAAACAGCAGTTTTCGAGGGCGCCGCCATATTGGAATTCCGACTTCTCCGACTACGGTAACCAGAACACTGTTAACTCGGGTGTGACGTCATTCCTAGTTCCAACCTCCGAGGTAACTCGAACGCAGCATGACAAACATTGTGCTTGCACTGCACCATCTTGGCATTCTAAGCATCATCCTCAACCCGTCATTATGCAACATTAACTCATTCACTGCCAGCCGTTTTCTGATCAGAAAGCCCCTGACTGCCAGCGTTTTTGAGCGTTTTTACTGTTTTTTGAAGAGTCACAGAACATTGTGCTCTATGATCATGTAAACGCCAAAACTACCAAAAGAAAGAGTAGACTCACTTCTTACATCAGGAAGAATCACTGTATTTCTAGCGTTATCCGTTCGTTCACAATCTGGTGCCCAAGCGCCGCTGCAGAAGCATTTCTGGTTCGGTGCATCGTTTTTTTCACAGCAGCGTCCCAAAACAAACTCCTAATCCATTGATTTTCCGCTTCCTGATCACGTGATGTGTGACATACACGGATGAGGATCCGCTTTAGACACGTGATGTTTGTTCTCACGGTGCGGGGGCTCGCTCCGACGCCCACCCCGTAAAAAAATGCAAATGACGACTAAAGTCGTCATTGGCAGTGAATGAGTTAAGTTTCTTCGTGCTGCTTTTCTTATAGCGCTTCCATAGATGGGCAGTGTACATTGGGGTACAATAAGCTTTAAACAGTGCAGTTTTAACAGGTACAGAACACATTCCAAACCTACGTATCAGAGTGTTAGCCTGCGCATACAGTAGACGGCACTGCCTGTAGATGTCTAGATCATCTGTCAAATCAGCAGATATGAGGTGTCCCAGATATTTAACCACGGTGCGTTCTTCAAGAACGACACCGGACACAAAGAAGTCTGGAAATACCAGCTTACTGTCCTCCTTACTTCTCACAATAAAGAGATTGCTCTTTCTGGCATTAAAGTTAATGTCAACCTCTGATTCATACTGAGAGCAGACCCTCATTAACGGCTGGAAGCCAGCGCTGTATGGACAGAAGATGACCAAATCATCTGCATTCATTAAGTGGTTTATTATTGTCCCACCAACCACACATCCAGGTCTACAGTCACTAAGCCGCTTTGACAAGTCGTCCATATACACATTAAAAAGAAGAGGAGACAGAATACTTCCTTGTCTCACGCCGTTACAAACCTTAAAAGGAGAGGACACACAGGTACCCCATCATACATAGACTGGTGAGTGTACCAAAAGGACAAAATCCTGATTAGGGACTTAGGAACCCCCCTGTCCTGTAACTTATACAACAACTTTAAAAATGGTGGAGTTATGCTTGTTATAAGAATCTAAAATCTCTTTCAAAGCAAAAATACACACGTCTGTACCATGCTTTGATTTAAGACCAAACTGCTTGTCAGTTGTCAGAATCAAATGCTCCATTCTATTTAAAATAGCTCTCTCCACAACCTTAGATAAAATACTGGCCAGAGCTATGGGTCGATAGTTTTCTCTGCTACTGACTTTGCCAGCTTTATCTTTCAGGATGGGCACTAATGTGACAGATGGAGTCAGGTAAAATGCCATGAATCAAAAACCCACAGATAGTTTCCTACTGGCCTGTGTTAGGTGAACTAATTATTATCCATTATTATTGTAGTAATTATGATCATCTGTGATGTAATTGCAGGGCAAGGCAATACTGAAAATAAGTAAAATTGGCACTTGCCACCTGCAGTACTTAGATCCTCCACCGGGGGGATTTTTGAGGAAAGTACTTCTCCTATAAAGAGGTACAGGTCTTAGGAACTTAAAAATAGCCAAATGAAATATGAACCCTTTGGTGTTGTAGGATTATTGATGGTTTCCAGGATCTGGGTGACAGGTGTGGTTGTTGGGCATCAGGGGGCATACGACATGACTGCAAACAAACTAACAGTGGTGCACATTTTCTTACGCTGCAATTATGTCACCAACCTCTCCCTCCTGCAGTTTCTGACTCATGGAACCAAAACTAAGATCCACACGAGAATGAGGAGCTTCTTCTCACGCCTGGAAATCTAGAACCTTTGAGCATGTTTCATGACATTTTAGGAGCTACCTCTCCAAGTTCATCCAGGAGCAAAAGAAGTAGGGATGAGTGTTCACTGATGAAACTTTGTGTTTAATAAAAGAAAACAGGAATGAGCCTGGAGCGTTTGGGTTGTTTGGAGCTAGATCATCATATTTGTGTATCTCCTGACTCGTCAGCGGCAGCCAGAGGTTTCGGGGAGATTACCTGTCAGCGTACACAGATCTGCTGTCAAACAGGAAGCTCTTTCATGGAAGCTGAAACAATCCTCAGTTTTTATTACTTTAGAGTGACGAACAACAACAGCCGAGTGTGTCGTGACTGTTTGGAAGCTCATGAAATCATTTTCCACTTGAATAAAAACAACCTTTTTCTGCTCTGCAACAATAAAACGATATTTATTTAGAGGACCCTGGTCTCACTCACCCCCTTGCAGATGGACACAGCTTCTTTGGACATGGACTTTGGGTAGGACACGTTGTGCTCCATGATGGACTGGAAGAGCTCATCCTCGTCTTCTCCATCAAACGGAGGCTGAAACACACGATGATGATGATGATGATGAGGAGGATTAGAAACTAATTAGAAGAAACCCTCAGCTGTGGTTCCAGACTTCTCAAGAGTTTTTATTACTTAGAAAAAATTAAATTAAAAAGAAAATGATGCTACCATCATCTTATGAGGGCTGTTTTGACTTGAGTATTATTTTTGGCAAACTGGAAACAAAAATATATAATTATCTAAAATGTACAACTTGTTTGGTTGTTTTTAAGCAGCAGCAGAAGAATATTCTAAATTAAAAAGAGCAACATTTATTTTTAAATGATTTATCCAAAAGGAAACAAGCAGGTTTGAATGTTAATGATTTTCTACAAGCTTCTAATGAATGTTTGAACTTTTTCTTTTGTCAGCATAAATAATCATCCACCCAGAGTAGAAGGGTAGGACATATAACCATCATTTA
>SSNS01000080.1:1079582-1082082 GCA_006937985.1 Aphyosemion australe
GTTCAAAAAACCCAAAGGTTGATCATTAAAAGGAACTTTTGTCTGCAAAACTGAAAAACTATGGAAGCCCATTCCCGCCACTCAGATAAAAAAAATTATTATCTCATAATTATGACTTAACTATCTCATTATATTGAGATGGCTAAGTCACAATTATGAGATACTAAGTCATAATTATGAGCTAATAATTTTTTTTTTATCTGAGTGGCAGGAATGGGCTTCCATACAAAACAGCAAATGTTGTTTTTTTATTTAGGATTTTAAAAAGAGGCAGAAAAATGAGTAAAAACACAAAAAATGGTCCTAAAAATGCAAAAACCCTTAGAAACGAGTCCTTCAGCTGATTCTCTCCTTCCATCCTAGAGACGATGGTGTAAATAAAACTGTTTTGAAACCAATAAAGATAAATATTGCTCCAAGGACAAATCTTCCCTCAGCGATGAACAAAAAGCCTAAAACTGCATTTCAACTCAAAACTTCAATTCATGAGAAGAAAAGACCCAAACTGCTGGCCTGAAATAACCTTTTAGACTCAGCTTATTGAACATTTATTTATATTTCTTCCATTCATCACTGCGTGTGGTTCTGAAGTGGTCAGCAGAGCAGGAGTTTTAACCCAAATGTTTGCTGAGGGATGAAAACGTGTCCTTACACGGCCTGAGGCTCCTTAAACTTGCCCATACGCTGGATGTGGTACATGAGGTCGCCCCCGTTAATGTATTCCATCACAAAGTAGAGCCGATCCTGTAAATAAGACAGGAAAAAGCTATTATAATGGATGAATTCAACATGACGTCTGTAAATCTAACTTCCTGGGTCTTATAGATCAGAAGCAGGTGTTCTCAGGTATCAGTAAAGTTGAATGTTTCAGAGGTTTTGACGCACAGAGCAAACCTCATTATCACAAACTTTATATTCAACACCGGTCTCGGCTCATTTTCCATTCTCCCTGCAGGGCGGTCGGTGAGCGAGTGCAAAGGTGTAACAACAGAAACGAAGGACTGCTATGGGAGAACGATGGCTCCCGCTAATAAAGAGACGTGTGTTTTGTTATTGCGTCTGATCAGGCGACCGTTGTTACACACCACAGTCTGAAAGCAGGAGTGGAGATGCGTGAGAAAAGGTGGTTTGTCTCTCAGAGCCAACACCCTCTTCTCCACCATGGTACATTCCACGTCGTCATCCTGGATCACCACGTCTTTCTTCAGGATCTTTATGGCGTAGAGCTCCTCCGTCGACTTCATCTCTGCCAGCATCACCTGACGCCACACAACGTCAAAGATCACAACGAAGCAAACGATTTAACTGCTAATCCCGCAGGTGTCGGGGTTTTGAGCCCACCTTGCCGAAGCTGCCTTTCCCCAGCAGGGCCAGGAAGTTGAAGTCGTTGAGTCGGACTCGGTCCATGTTACCTGAGGGGAAGCTGAAGCGCCTGTGGTCCGATGGCGTGATCACCTTCTTCCCGTGGCCCAGCTTGGCTTTCTGCCGCGTAGGGGACACACAAGTGAAGCAAAAAGCAGTTAAAGTCTCCTCTGCTGTGATGATCTCAGATCTCATCCTAAAAAAGGAAAACCTCTGCAGATTCTGAACTGCTGCACGAGACAAAATACTTTCTGTCCTTTAATAATCTCAAATGCATTTTTGTGACATCCAGAAGGTTCTAAATACTTTAAATTAATGAGATAAAACATATTTACAGGCATAAAAGTATCATGATGACTTCATCATGCTCATAAAAACACTTAAATTACATTTTTCTAAAACGATTTTACTTGAACGATCATAATTTGTTACATTTTTCAGTGTAGCGATTAGAAATTCAAACACAATGTTTTAGTTTAACTCTGTGTGTCTTTCCACTGCTTTGATTGGTGCTTAGTTTAGTCAGACATCCTCTCAGACCTTGAGCAGATCCCAGGTTTAGCGAGTGTCAGCTGGTCTTTCAGCAGGCGTCGCCAACATTCAAGTTCCCTGCTGCTACAACTATCACCTCGCCAAATATCTTCAATAAAAAAATACAATTAGGATCCGCAACAGCTCTTGTTTCATCTCCAGCATCTGTCTGTTTCAGATCAAGCCCAGGAAACAGGCGGGACACTGAGAGGACGTTGCCGGGGCAACCGTTTCTCTCCTCCTGACTGTTATAACGCTCACGTTTGTGTGAGTCGGGTGAAACTGGTCTGCGTGCACAGACAGCTGGTTCAGATCCACCAATCAGAACGCTGCTGCTGACAGCGTCATGTTCTGACACAAAGACGTGCCCGGTTTGTTTCTGCTTTGAGTTCAAAGAGTTTACATGAAACTGAAGACACTAAGAAAAAACGCAAAAGTCCAGATTAATACAGAAAACATGAAAACTGTTCCTAACCTCCGGATTTCATTTCTGATGATCCATGGATGACAGTCCCCCTGCTGCAGGACTTTAGTCCTTTTGGTTTAATGCAGATGGTTTATTTATTATTTACTGCAGTGAAAGTAAAAAAGGAGTAAAGCACAGAGG
>SSNS01000080.1:1087082-1089582 GCA_006937985.1 Aphyosemion australe
GAATCAGAAATAATCATTAATAGTTAAAAACTCAAAATTCTCTGAGTTTTTGTTTCACCTAACATTAAAGTAGGGGGGGGGGGGCTCCTGAGGCAGCTGGCACACACATGAGAGTCACACTTCAAAATAAAAGCAACACAAGAGCCAGTTTCAAAATAAAAGCTGTTTTCCAGGTTTGCGTTTGAACTTGTGTGTTTTTTTCATCAGATGTTTCCATCGACCTCGTGTGGGCTGCATGTGGCCCATGGGCTGTAAAACTCCATGTCTGATACAAACAGATATAGATAATCTATGAATTCTCACACACTGTTCTGTTTCTATGTTTACGAGGTCCTAAGAGGAAGTTAGACGTGCTCCAAACTCAGGAGTTGAGTCAGATCATCAAAGAACGTTTTTAATTCTGCTTTATGACTCATTAAAAAAAAGTTTTACTATATTTGCAAATGGTTTCATCTTTAGTGTCTTTGTGAGTTTTGCTGGAGTCAATAACTAATAAGTTGAGTTATTACTTCAAATAACCCTGCCGTGTTAGAGGTGACGTAAACTGACCATCCACAGTGGTGGGCTTTGATGAGCTCCGACACACCAAACGACATGGAGCCCATGAAGTCATTCCTGGTGGTTCTGTCCCAGTCCCACACCTCGATGGACAGGCGCCGGTCCTTATCGGTCACTTTCAGCTTACTGTGCAGTCACACAGAAAAGAAAACGGTCACTAAAGAGTGAAACGCTCGGTACAATCTTCTCTGGACAAGAGACAGGGGAACCAGGCTCCTCACTCACAAGGTGAAAGACTCGTTCCAGCAGGGATTGAGAGAGGAGCGGATGGTTCTGGTCTTCTGTTTGGTCTCGTTCTTTGGGTCTGGGATAAGTTTGAGTTTAACATACGGGTCTGATAAGCCGTTTGGGTCCATAGGAATCAGGTTCCTGGCTTCTCCCACTGGAAGGAAAACATATATCCAATCAGTCTCAAACACAAGCTGGCTTTTTACCTCAGGGGTTAAAACGTACAAACAGAAACAATCAGACGTTGGTGTGACCTCCAGCTCAAACGTCAGAGACAGAGTCTCAGAAAGATGTTGACACACATAAACGTCATAAACAACAAACAGCTTTCTTTGACTTGTTGTTTTCTATTTATTCACTCCAACCCTGAGAGGGTTATTAGAACAGTCATCAGAGTAAAAACTAATACCAACGATGAGCTGGAGTTTAAATGTGTTGGATTTATATTTAACTTTATTATAGCAACAAAATCTGACTAAACACAGTTACAACTGGTGCACTTTAAAGGGACACTAGTCAGTTTTGGCTTGTTTTTAGCACCCCTAGTGTTCGTTGGTGAAACCGAAAGTAAAACTTATCTCCTCACTGTGCATTCGTCTTTCTAACACCTTAATCTAACAGCTGAAACGTCTCCTCAGCCTTCATTAGTGTCTACAGGAGCGGTTCATCACTAAATCAAACAAATCAGCTGTGTTCATGATCTAAAACATGCAGGAAACACGCAGGAAACATGCTGGAAGCAGACTGCAGCACCAGGTAGGTCAAGCTGAATTTTTCCAAGTCCCAACAGATCGGACCGGCAACTGTGAAGTTGCAAGTGGAATATTCTGGCCACAGGGGGCGACAGGGGCTGGGTGGCCTTTCATTAACCTTGTAAAGGGTCGTTTTAGCACAAACTGGCTCAAGAACATGATTTAAAAATATTAAAAAGTTGCAAAGTGTCCCTTTAACTATAAGGTACTACAGCTGTTCTAGCAGCTGACCCCGTCAATCCTGGGATTTTCCCGACTATCTGATCAGTTTTCTAAAATACTCCTCTGTTTTTAGATGTGTAGGAAGTTCCTGACGTTCCTAAAGGTTCCTGCCTATAACCTAATTTAAGGTTGACATTTAGAAACTCAGAAATTGGAGCAAAATATATGTTGGTAATTTAAATATCACTCAGTTTAATACATGTATGTTATGTTTTGATTTGTGAATACATGAATACAGTAAAGCATGTTACATACTTTATCCTGTATAACAGTTAACAGTCAGAAAGGTTCAAAAACACAAGAACAAAAGATTTCCCAGAGATTTATCTGCTTTGTACGAGTTTGTGGAACTAGAAGATGTGTTGGACAAATTGGTAAAATTTTTAAAAAACATCTGCAACGTAATATAATCTAACATTGCAATAATATTGCACAAACATGCTACCTGTGACGTCATAATGAGAAAATGAGAAAATTACTTTGTTAAAACTACGGAAGAGGGGACTTCCGGTTCGGTGCAAGATGGCGTAGGTCACATCGAGTGTCGCTCCTCCAGAGCTAAAGTGCTATTTGATTTTTGTAGGTGCACACTTATGTTTTTTTTTACTTTGAAAGTTTTGTTTTTTCTTCGAAACGCGTTTAGCTCCATTTTAGATGTTAATGATGTCACGAAAAGCTGGCAAAACCGCCGGTGTTACTCAACCCACCCCGCGGCCTGCCGCCTCAGCTACATCTCCACC
>SSNS01000080.1:1094582-1114582 GCA_006937985.1 Aphyosemion australe
GCAACGCTGGCTGCAAATGATGCCAAAGAAACTTCAACGGGCGAACACACACCAACACATCAGGAGGAACACGACTTAGTTCTAGTATCCTGATAAAGTGTGTGTTCAGGTTATGTTCTCCAATCTGCCATTGTTATTTTAACACACACACACACACACATGCACGTACGCACACACAATAAAAGATCATCATCAAGGACCATCTCTGGTGTCGGTTGTTGCTTAGATACAACAAGAGCTGCTTGCCGTCTGTGTCCTCCCTTCTCCTGAGCTCCTTATGAGGTAGCAGCTAATAAAATTACTCTGTTTGTTTGTGTGTTTTAGTCTTTTGTTTGGGCATGAATCAGCCATGATATGAACACAAAACGCAGACGTATTATTTCATTTCTGTGCTTGTGTCATTGATTCAAGTCTTAAGCAGGATGTTGCTCCTCAAACGTTCACGACAGCTCGTCATCTCTGCAAAAATCCTAAAGGATTTTTAGACAACGGACCAATATACTTCTATTAAATCTGGGTTTTATCCGTTGTACTTTGAGTTTTAGTCATCGCCGAACGCCCCTTTCAATCAGCACATAACAAATCCTGCCATAACCATGCCTTTGGTAAATAAAAGCATCTTCCACAAATTTGAGCAGAATGTATAAAATAAAAAACTGCCACAGGAAAATATGGTATATTAGTCAGAAGGGGCGGGTGCAAACAGGGCTGTGGTGGGCTGACAGCATAACCTCCCTGAAGAAGGCTTTGAGATTTAAATGTGTTGTTGCATAACAATGTCATGTGCAGCCAATGAACGCCTGATAATCTGGAGGGGAAAGCTGCACGACCAAATGGGAGCTGGATGGTTCCCTGCTGTGTGGTGTCAGGGATCCAAATACACACACACACACGCACGCACACACACACACACACACACACACACCGAGTGAATTTAGGGTTCCTGTTTCTGGATGTGAACATTTTGTGGAGGCACATTTGGGACATTTAAGACAAAAACAACCCTCTAATGTTTAGGAGGATGAATAAAAGAGTTTGAAGCCAGAAGCAAGACAAGAAAGCAGAAACAATGTGTTGTTTTCTCAGGAGAGCACTTTTAATTGGCTTCCACCTTCGAAAACAGAATGAAGAACGTGTCATTTACATATGTTTTGTGCGGTTTTGTCTTTCTGTAATATTTGTACAAATAAATAAAAAATATAATTGAAATCTGCAACTCATGCCTCAACATTCATCTTTAGCAATATCATAATATGTGACCTGGCTACATATTAAACATCTTGCAAATGTGTCATACGTACGGAAGCCTGTTGCCGTCAGTGCGGGGAAAAAAGCAGAGGAGCAGTATCTCGAAATAACAAGAAAGTTTCTTGTTAGAACGTCATCTAAATCTTGTTTTAACGCAAAACTTTCTCTCAATACGACATATAAAAGTTGTTTTACCTTTTTGTACATATTTTATTTAATGTAAAAAGGGTTAAAGTTTGTAAAAGTGGAAAAAGCACAAACAGGAAGTCAATGTTTACTTTAAAAGCTGCACCTCAACTTGACAGATAGTGATGGTAGTTTTCTCCGTTGTTTTCAAAGTGGACGACGACTTGACAGAAGTGTGTAGAAATATGTAAATCTGACAAACTACTGTCTTTAAAAAGGATCTCCCTCTGAGTTATCTTCTGCCTTTGTTTCTTGGGGACGAGACTCAAACATCCCTCTAGATGTCTGGGCTATCATTATTACGGGTATATATTAAACATGGTATTGCGAAACCATCAAATCAAGATTTAGATTGTGTTATAATAAAAAACATTCTCGATATTACGAGATACTGCTCCTATATTTTTTCCTTGCACTGACAGCAATATGCTTCCGTACAACATGTTGGTTCAGTGTGTTTCCATCTTGTCGCCCCCTGCAGACTCCCAGTGAGATGCCTGCATGCATGCTGGTGTAAAGACACGTCAGCAATGAACCAGAACCCTTCTTTTGTCTGCTCTTATGACTTCTGGAAGAAGATTTCACTTTATTATATCAAAAACTAAAGTGGGTAACAGCTTCATTCCTAAAACAACAAGACATCTTTTTTATTTTTCAGAAAGAAATGCACAGATAGAAGTAAAAGGCTACTTATTAGAACATAGGCCCTATTGGACCCACGTCATAGGACAAAAAATAGAATTTCACTTCATGCGCTTTAAACCTGAGGCAAACATGTCAGCAGTAGGAAATCTCATCCCGGGAAAACTGCTGCGTAAACCGCCATCCTCAGATGCTCCGAGTGTGTGTGGGCAGGTCATGTGGGGACGTTTGCATGTTTGTCTATCATTAAAACTCCAGAAGAAACGCCGGCTCCTGCCTGCGGGCTTTCAAAATGTCACCTTTGTAAGAAATACAGCAATCAAGATGAGAAGTAAAGAAACTGGTGTGGAAAAAGAACAGAACGACAGGGAAAAAGCTAAATATAGGGTGTAGACGCAGAAGATAATGAGACATTAGAGCAGAGAGGGAAAAGATCAGTCCCTTAATAGAAAAAGAAGAAGAAAATGGAGGAAGACAACAGAAAATGTGCAAATAGGCCTGATCTCAGCAGATATCAGGAGAAAACAGGTGGTGAGAGGAGAAGCTGAGGTCCCAAAGGAGCAGGTAGAACAAGATAACAGGGCGAGTCGATACTGAATGAAAGGAATGATAAAGAGAAAACAGAATGGAAATGGGAGAGGAGGAGGGGTTACAGGGTGCGGGCCTGAGGAGATGTGTCTGTTTTCTTGGCTGGAAAGATTTAATCAAGTTCATGTAGGTGCGGTGAACCACAAAGCGCTGCCACTTGCGTGCTGGAGCCAGAGGGGAGCCGCAGAACAAGCTGTGGCTTCACTGTTCTGATCACTGCCGTCATAGAAGAGGAACAAATAAAGCAGAGCGCTTCAGAACGTGTTGTTCTACAGGATTCAATCCTCTCTGCTGCAGGCTGCATCGATCTTCAGCTTCTTCTTCTTCTCATAGAACACAGAGTGAGTGGATCAATAAGTGTTCTCATTTTAATCTCACCCCAGGTCTGAAACTTCATAAACAACAATTTCATCTCTTTAATGATGGAGGGGGTTTTCATCCTGGCTCATTTAGCAGCCCATATAAATATCATATTTCTAACTACAACAAGGTGCATTTCCTTTAAATTGCATCAGGTAAGGCAGAGATGCAGGTTAGGCATTTATTTGGCAGGCTGGCTAACGTCGCCAGTCCTCACTGACTCATTGTTAGAAGGCTGGTTGTCACTAAGCTCAGACATTTTCAGCTCTCACCTTGACAAAGCTCGGCCTCCTAGTCTGGGTAAATATATTTTAAAATATAAATAATACGGAAGCTGAGCATTGAAACAAGTCATTTCTCTCCTTACCTCATCATAACAAAGCTCTGCTTCTTAATGTTACTATGATAACAGGGAAATGATTTAGTGTGTTAAAGTTTTAGCTCAAACTCTTGTTTTTCTCTAAGATTTTGAAATCATAAACAAAATAGGAACCAATTCAAGTTTAAACATCAAGGAACGTCGATCGTTAAAAAAAATGGGTGGGATAAAAGAAAAATATTTCTAATATAATCACCTTGTTAGGAAAAAAGGTGTTTCCTCAAAATGAGATGAAACGAGCATGATTAACCCAAGTGGAGGGTTGCAGGATTAAGGCCTGCTTAGTCTGTTGCTGTCGTGTCCTTGGGCAAGACACTTAACCCAGGTTGCCTGCAAGTGGTGGTCAGAGGGACCGGTGGTGCCAGTGTACAGCTGCCTCGCTTCTGTCAGTGTGTCCCAGGGCAGCTGTGGTTATGTTGTAGCTCATCACCACCAACGTGTAAATTTGTGTGTGCATGGTGAATGACTGAATGTGTTGTAAAGCACCTTGGGGGGTTGTACGTCTTTTGAAGGTGCTATATTCTTCTTCCTTTTCTTGAAGAGAGCAGATGCTTTTCTCCTCTCCTCCCTTATCTCCTCAAGGCTCTCTGTCCTGTCTCTGTCTACCAGAATGCTCTCTGCATTCCTTCTGAAAACTCAGTTGTTATAAAACCATGGATCTGGAGAGCTGGTCTCTGAAGGCGATTGATAAAATCTTTTCTGCACTAAGAACGAAGTGGGGGGCTCCCTCATCTCCGAACAGAATGTAACCAGTTGGATACATTATGGATTCCTTATTTATGTGTCTTTCTCTGCTTTTCGTGGAAGACTCAGAAGACGTATGGATTTTTGGATTTATGATTATCGGATTCCTGCTGTTTGGTGTGGGCGGTTATCTTGTATGTTGTAAAGTTATGGAGCTGTCAGAAATGGTAAATGGCCTGTATTTGTATAGCGCCTTCTTAGGGTTCTACAACCCCCCAAGGTGCTTCACAACACAATCAGTCATCCACACATTCACACGCTGGTGATGATGAGCTACATCATAGCTACAGCTGCCCTGGGGCGCACTGACAGAGGCGAGGCTGCCGTACACTGGCGCCACCGGTCCCTCTGACCACCACCAGCAGGCAAGGCGGGTTAAGTGTCTTGCTCAAGGACACAACGACAGCGACAGACTGAGCGGGACGCAAACCTGCGACCTTCCGATTGCCACTTAACTCCTCTGCCACCATCGCCCAAGGCAATTAGAAGGATTCCTGAGCTCAAAGAAGGTATCTGCCATGCTTTAAAGGGGACCTAGAATGTAAACCAACGTTTTCCTTGTTGTTGTTGAATAAGACAGCTTGGGTGGTCAACAGTAGCATGCCAAAAAGTCAAAGCCGTGTTTGACCTACTTTTTATGTAAATTAGAAAGTTGACAAAGGCGAGAGAAAACCTCCTGTTCTGAGAAAGCCTTCCTTAACACGTCATAAGGGGGAGCCACGCCTCCTCAAACCTGCATGTGTCTGAGGCCTTCTGGGGAAACCAACCAATCAGCACGTCCTGGTCGAGTGGGAGGGGTCAACAGCTCTTTTCACTGAAGGCCTGAGTAAGGGGGTTTAGAATGGCCTGTATCAGGGCTCCTGGGACAGATGAAAGCCAAAAGATGTTTTTTTTATGCTTTTTGGAGGCTCAAAGCTCTGTCTTAGATTGTTGATTAATTGCATTCTAGGACACCTTTAAACGCTCAGACTCGAAACGTTTGTGACGGATCGCAAGCTGGATGCTCTGAGCAGTAATCTACCTGCAATTCCACAACTCACATGCAGGATGGATTTCCATGATGGAGAATGTTACTGCACGGTGTGGAGGGAATTCAATCTCATTATTTGGCTGTTTGGACGAGCGTGAGACCAGCAAAGACTGAAGGCAGAGAGGAAAACTTTTTTCTGTCGTGTTCCAAAACAACCATCATTATCTGAATCTGGCACCCTCGTAGCCTTGGAGGCTGATGACTACAAAACACTCACACAATGAATGCCGACAGACTCTTTAAACCAGGGGTCCCCAATCCTGGTCCTGGAGGGCCGCTATCCAGCAGGTTTTGTGGTTTCTCTGCTCAAACACACTTGATTCAGTGGTTGAATCACCTGTGCAGCAGCTCATCAAGCTCTGCTGAAGCCTGCTAATCACTTGCTAATTGAAATCAGGTGTGTTGAAGCAGAGTTACAACTAAAACCTGCTGGATACCGGCCCTTGAGGACCAGGATTGGGGACCCCTGCTTTAAACCCTCCCTGCCCCAAGCCTGGTTGAGACTGTGATCTGGGTGATGGGTCACGGAACCTTCAAGGAGTCAGTGCTCTCTTCATTCCTCAAACCTCCTCTGCACTTCTGAGCAGCAGGAATCGAAGTGAGCGCGCTAATGCTGCGCACTCTCTCTGTTGCGAGGGGGATCCTGGCCCCTCCCACCTACCACTCGTGGACTTATTTTGTAACCTGTTTGTGTTTGTACTTATCTGTTGTTGTTTTTTTATAACAGAGTTACCCCCTGTTGGGGATAACTCTGGAATGCCTTTTTTCCTTCCCCCCTCCTAACCTCTTGTAACCCTCTCTTATCCATGTTGTGTCTGTCAAAATTTCTCACTCAGCCCCTTCCCTCCTTGCCTAGCAAGCCATTCTATATATAACATAATACCATACCTGATACCATTCTTTAGTAATGGCCTGATACCTTCTCTGTAATACACTGTACTAGTTTTGCTGTCTGGTTTACATTAATTCAGTTTTTACCTATTTAAATGTCTAAGAGCTCTACCTCTTTAACAGAGTTAGTACGTTCCTCAAAAACCTGCTGAATTAAATCCTCCAATTTCTTCTAAGTACTGCAGCTGGCAAGGGTCAAATATATTTATTTTTATTAATAGTGCATGAAAACATATTAACCTAAACTGCATCACAATAAATAAAAAAATCGAATTACTATTTAAACTACTACTAAGTTTTAAAGGAGTCGTCACCTGAAATTTTCACTTTTCCACTGAAAAAATGTCTATAATGGCTTCCTAATGATTTTTCACTGAGAAGCCGATATTTAACATTGACGCGTTTGTTTACTCTTGCCTTCTTCAACCAGCTCACATGCACCCCACGAGCACGCGCACTCCAAAACGAGAGCTTGAGCTCTGGCCTATATGTCGTCACAAAGGCCAGATATAAGCAAATATGAGGCCAGCAGCGAACAAACCAGCACAACAAAGCTCATTTCATAACGTGAAACGCATAAATTATGTCTTGCTGTTGCTGATCCGTGTTACGGGGGAAAAAAGTCCACTTGGTTTGTGTATTCGATCTTCACAACAGCATGATGAGCCGATGCCAGGCTGGTTAGCTTGCTTTGTCCCATCTAGACTGTTTACAGATCTCCAATGCTGCGTCCCATCATTTTCTGGTTTACGGCGCTTCGCTGAAAAAAAACCTCAACAACAAGCGAGGAAGCCATTACGCACGAGGCGAGGCTCGGGCTCGTACTGTTGGATCACGTAGGTCACTGCCAGGTCGGGTTCAGTTATAACTTTTGTTATTTTGGAGCAAGATGCTGAAGCTGCTTCCTGCTTCCTTCCACCAATCAACGCGCTCCTCAGTCCTGCGCGCGTCTGACACAGCCGAAATATCACGTGTGATCTCACGAGAAAATATGGCCTTTACAAAAAAGCATCAGAAAAGCACATTTTTAATTTATTTGTCCAAAACAATTTATGTTAATGGCCTAAAAGACTATAGTAGGATGTAGATATCCACGGTATTATAGGTGATGACTCCTTTAAAGAACAGACAACTCACAATCCCAAGAAATAGTCATTTTCATTCTCTGTAATAGAAAAATTACCTTTTTCATGTTAGTTTTTTAACATTCTGTGCTGCTTTTGATATATTTTTCATGAGTTTTTCTCCTCCGTCTTGTTCCTAGCACAATTTCCTGTTTGTTGTCATGTGTTTTTTACCACTGTGTTTTATGTAGCTCATAAGTGATTCATAAAACTGAAATTAACTGTAAACATAAACTTAATTGTGACAGTGTCAAGGAATTGAATAGACATTTTATAAAACTAGATGACATTAGCTACTCATTATATTTAGGTTTAGGGTAAAATATTGTATTTTGTGGGTCTATTTCAATACTTTAGAAGGGTTTCACTTATGATGGCAACAATAATCAGCCTTTAGAATAAAAATCTATTTCTCAGAACAGAGGTCATTCAGAAAGCTACTGACAATGAGTAAAATAATCTTTTTTTTTTACTTGTACTCAAAAACACTTTCCAGAAACTCCCTTTAAGGTCATATTTGTTTCATCTGAGCACAAAGCAAATCATCTATCACTGACCACAGCTTTGATAAAGAAATATGATCTGGGATGTAGTAACATACCCATCAGAAGCAGCATAGGTTTTTATAAGGAGCTGCGGTTTATGCTAATTGAGGCACCACTGCTTAACAACAAGGGGACGGTTGTAGCTTTAAACAAACACCAAATCAAATCAAACACAAAGCAGAAAGCAATTTAACATGCTAATGTGAGCTTTTTCGGTTCCATTTGCCTGCTTCACTAACTCTGACTCAGGTAACCATGTCAACAAGACCACTGCTGTCATCCTCCTAGTTACCAGTCTGCTCCGTTTGCTGCTCGTCACCATCAAACTCCAGATGTAAACACAAGTGTGTCTGTCACGGGGGTGAAAAAGATCAAAGCCTCGAAACGCTGAGTGCTGTACACAGAATAGCAAACACAAACCGCTATGTAATCAAGTGCTGATTTTTACCGCTTTTCTTTCTAACAAGCACATTTTCTGTGAAAGCAATATGTTTCCAAGTCAGTCACGTCAGTTAGCTTCCAGGTTGTTCCTCTCTCACTCATACTGAGTAGGGCAGCCATTTTCCAGGCTCAGAAATAAATGTACCCTCCCACCATTGTCTCACCATGCTGTTGTGTATGAATGTGTGAGTGTGACAACGAGAGGAGTTGTGGAAGTGACCCAGAAGTCATTTTTCTCCCTGCCAAAGGGGTTTTAACACCGGAGAGTTCTCCACTTCAGGTGTTGCCTTTGACTGACAGGGTAATTTAGAGGTGTTGAAAACACACACATGCAGGCACACATTTGCAGCGCGCAGACAATAAAGGCACTGCAGACCTGTTTTTCATGCTGACAAAGAAACATCGTGCATTGTTTTAGAGTTTACAAACACTTATTTTGCTGAAGACGCAGAAAATGTTCCCTGATGTTGGAGTAAAATGTTCTGTCACAGCAAGAGATCTGCTAGGCAAGGGAAATTAGGAGCGTAAATCAAATCAATGCAAAGTGATTTACATAAAACACAAAAGACATTCAAACCAAATATAAAAGATTAAACATGTAAAACAAATCAATCTTTAATCTGGTCAAAACATGCAAAAAACGAGCTTTTGAAAAGAAAGAAAAGTATTTAATTCCTCAGTCACAAATAAAGTGCAGCTTTGACTGGTAAACATCATTATTTTTTAAATAAGGATGCTGGGCTGCAAGAGTAGGCACAGCCAATGTTTCCTTCAGAGAAACACACATTTAACAATCACAGAGTCTCACTTTCAGCCTCTTTTTATTAGACACACCATGCCGGCAAATCAGCATAATATTACCACAACGGTGTGTCTTATGAACGCGCCATGGCTGTGCACATTGCGAGAATTTTGCGGCATTCTTGCCGCCATGTTTGACAGTAATATTGCGGTAATATTGCGGCTTCGCCGGTCTTATAAACGCACGTTAAGCCTTGGCGCAACAGCGGGTGGTGTCATGATCATGTGATGAATTAATGCCGTGCTCCGGCCGGGAACTATGTTCAAAATGAAAGTAAACACGGGCATAAGTTTTGTTTTGTAAACAGAATCAGCTGAGATGATAAACTGAGCGATGCAGAGCTCCGGGAGCTTCTCTCCGTTAGATCTGCAGCTCAGATCATCTGACAGCTCACAGGGACGGTGGAGGACAGACACCTGTAGCTGCTTGTGAAAAACCTAACGAGCACGGCAATAAAAAGCAAGTTATATCCAAGATAAACGGAAGTCCGTGACAGCGCAGAGCCTTCCCCCCTACCTCCTTTATGCCGCCATCGCGTAATCTTTATAAAAAGGACATGATTACGCCACATTACCGCCACAGTCTGAGCTCTTATAAACGACCTAAGGCTCCTAGATGTCGCCTCGGCGTTGTGGCAAATTGGCGGGATTGTTTTATGAATGAGGCTTCAGATAAAGCCAGTTGATCTAATCAGACCAATCAGACATATCAACAGAGAATAGCAGCACCTGGCATCAGTATTCACTAATATGCAGATGACACACTGCTATATAACACCATGTTCCCAGGAGCATGACCAATAAAGCTCCTTTTCACTTCTGTATTTTTGACAACACGTACTGAAACATTGCACCTTTGGGATATTTGCTTTTCTAAAAAATCAACCAAAACATAACAGACCATATTTATTGTACCTCAGTGCTCCTCAAAGGTATGTTAGCTAGCTAGCTTTGTTTTTGTGGCTTTGTTTAAATAGCATCACGTTGTTGTTAAATGTAGTCTAATATGGACGTCACTGGGACTCTTTAGGCTGGGCCTCGAGCAGAGGATGGAGCTGAAGGAGGACAACAGATAGTCAGAATGAGCAGAGGCCGTGTTGGGTCTTCAGCAGAGAAGCTAGTGGAGAGCTTCGACCTGAAGCAGACAGCTGACAGCCCTGAACCAGAGTGCATCAGTGGGAATGAGACTATAAATGATCAAGGTAAGTTTGTGTTAAGATGTGTAACCTGCAGAGGAGGGTAAAGTAGCCTAAGGAGCTGCTACTTAAAGATAAAATTACTCAAAACTAAAAATTAGTCTCCTACAAAACACAGGGAGTTCATTAAGTCTGTTGAGAATTGAACAAATGTATTAAAAATTTTAAATGCATAGACATATATTGAAACTTTTACAAAATGAAGAGAATGTCTCCTCATTTAATAAATTGCTACACATCATTTGGCCTGAGAGCCTGGCAGAGTTTCAGCTTTTAAGCCTCTCAAGTGTTTGTGTTTTTAATAACAAAAAGGTTTTGTAGACAACCTGCTTTATTGGACCAGACAACTTGCTTGTAAAAAGATAAAATTTCACCTGATTCATATTCATGAATGAACTAACTATGCTCCCTACTGCAGGCTCTGCAGATGCCAGACTGAGCTTACGATGGATGACATCGAGAAGATGGAGGATGTTCAGAACAACAGAGCTGGGGGATCTGCAGACCTCAGCGCTGGACCCACTGTTTAACCAGGGCTCCTTTGGAAACAACAAGACCAAGTTCTACACAGGGCTCCCTAACTTTTTAGTTTAAAGGCAGATTTTTGAGCTGTGAGCCCTACATCACCTGTGTCTGTGTTGTCTACATTTGAGCAGCTCATTTTAGTTTTGATGAGGTTGTGACTAAATCTCCCATTGAAAGATTTCGTTTTCAGGGTGGAGATTTCTCTGTCCTCTGCTTCCAGAGTTTGTCATAAAGCAATGTACAGACTTCATGAAAGGTTAGAAATTCAAATCAAGTAGCCAGGTCATGTTGGTCAGGAGCTCCTGTTTGTCTCACAGGAGACAGAAGGGAAGTACTGTCCATGACCTGATGAGTAGGACAGGATGGAGTAGTGATGACACACATCAGGCAGTGAATAGTATTTTCCTGTAATTGTCCAATTATGTGTGTCTGTTACAGAATTATTCTAGTTTTATATCACCATATGTTCTCAAAGTTGTTTAAATAATTGGTCAGAAATCTAATCTTGTAAATAAACATTTGTGTTATTCTGTCTTCTGAATCACATTCACCGTTTTTATTCATTTTCCAATTTGTGTAACTTAATGTACATTATGACACTTAGTGCTCTCACAGCATATGAACATACGGTAAATAATTTGAGTTTAATAACTAGTATGTACGGCAAATAGTAAAACATCCAGGACTCAAATACCACACTCAGGTCTTTACTATTCAAAATGGGATCCTGTGACATACAGAAGTATTGATATTAACAGCCATAAATCACACGGCCCACTCCTAAGAGTGCCTGGATGTAAGTTCATTTCCTTTAATCACATTTCAAATGTAGGTTTGTAACTTGGTGTTCCAGCATTTCTGGAAGCAAACTGTGTCTAAAAAAAACTCAACTAGGAGTTCCATCATCCCAAAATTTAAGATCAGGCAAAATCCTTTCAACAAAAATGTCATTGTGGTTCCACACCAAAGTCACAGTCCTCTACTTCTACGACGTGGAGCTGAGGATGAACATAGAAGGTAGTCATGATGACTCTGGTCCAGCATGACTTCATCTCCTTCATCGAGGAGGCAGAAGCCCTTTCTCCCAGCACACAAGTGCAGATCGGCCTCTTCTTGCTCAGAGTGTGGACACTAAAATCATGATAAAACATGTAAATAACAAATTATTATATTTCTGCGGGGGGTTCAAGACTTGGGGTTGCTAAGTCGTTGCTGGGCCCATTCTAGCCGTTGCTATAGCAACCCCTAGCCACCGCCTGGCCCCGCTCATGCCCACATCTGATTTTTAAATATCAAAATTATTTTCCCTCTCCTCTGTGATTATTAGGAATTATTATGATAAAACACCTCTAAATACTGTAATGATCCATATGTGGCAATATTAAAAGCTGTTATAGCCTAATGTTACTGTTCCTTTAAGAGAAAAGTCCAAGCTGAGATGTGAGTTCATCAAGAAGAATGCTCGGAAGAATACGCTGCTGCAGAAACCGGTCACACGAACTTCAGAAAGTTTTATTTTGACAAAACATGAAGCACGGTCGGTTAATATTGTCCCACGATGGTTTTTCTAACTGTGGCTGCACCACCTGGACTCCACTAAAATGATGGTGCGTTCAATGCGCCTCAAAAAACGAGGACATAGCAGGTAAACAATGAAGTAATCGATGTAACCATGGTTTTAACCGATGAGAGACACGTACGGGAAGATACATTACGATACAGCCGCCAGTTATAACCGGTGCGCGCTGAAGCTACCGGTGCAGTCGCATCGCTAACGCCATGAACGAACCACCGGTTCAGATCGGTGAATCCCTCCATCCCTAATATGTAGGTGACTAAAAACAACTCCTTAATCTAAAGCATTGCTTTATTTAATCATTATTTTATACAACTTTACACTGTTGTTTATGTCACATTACACAGGTAAATATGCATGAGTGCTGTTACAAACTATCATGTAAAAGTCATGGTGATGTTAAGATTATAAGATAATAAAAACAAGTTATCCCGTTTTACTGGTGGCTTAAAGGTGGAATATAGAACATTTTAGTAAAAAGCTATATTTTTAGAAAGGAATTCCTCCACGGAGCGTTTAGAGGTGTGCAGGATGAATGTACAGTTTTTCCTTTAAAAGCTATATTTAAAAAAAATAATCAAAATTTTATTTTAATGGGCACGACACTGGGTTTATGTTTACATCTACCAGCCACTAGAGGGCACTATTGCGCTAAAAAGTCCGCTCTGCAAGGCGAGGCTGGACTATCTCAACAAGTCAAGCAGCTGAATCTGAGCCCAGAAGATGTTCTAACGGTGAATACTGTTGAAATTAGTCCTTACCCTGTACGATTCATCACTGGACATGGTGCTGGATGGTCACTTCACGTATCAGCAGTGAACCAACACCCCGGCGGCTGGAAAATGTGTTCTGTTGTTGCAATACCACCTCTGAACACTAGATGTCATTGTAATGTCCGTGTTCCATATTCAACCTTTAAATCAAGGTCGCATTAGAAATTACAGGTGAAAATGGTGCAAAAGTTCATTTATGTCATTAATTCAACTTAAAAGGAGAAACTAATCTATGAGATAGACTCATTCCATGCAAAGCCAGATATTTCAGCCTTTATTTGTTATAATTGTGATGATCATGGCTACAGCTGATGAAAACCCCACATTCAAAATCTCAGACATCTAGAATATCATGAGAAGGTTCAATAATCTAGACTCAAAAAACTCTAATCAGCTAATGAATCCAGAACACCTGCAAAGAGTTCCTGAGCCTTTAGATGGTCTCTCAGTCTAAGCTGGATTACTGACATAAGTGGACTTTTGCACCAGATTCTAATTTTTTCAGTTTCACCTGTATTTCACTGATCCCTCGCATGTTTCTAGCTTCTGTACAAAGTTCAATCAGCTTGTTAAATTGTTTAATCTGCTGTAAAGCATTTTGTGTAAATAGAATCTGATTGAAAAGAGGCATGATTAGGAGACAGAAAGTTTATTTAGCTCTTTTTGCTATTTTATAATCTGTTAGTGGGAGGTCACTGCCTGTGTTGTCCAGACCCATTGAGCGTTACTAAAATACTCATCAATAAACCTGCTTGTATTGAAACCTGGAATAATAGGTGTTTACAAATATCCCGTCCAAATCAGGCTCAAATGACTCGCTGGTTCCAAGCTTTAAAAACAATGTCTGAATGTAGCTTTGTTAGACTGAAGAGTGAAGCATTGTGACACTAATGGGAAAGTAGGAGTTTATTTATCAAATGAAGTAAACATTATTGGACGTGAGACAAAAAGAGCACACCCTGATTACCCCCAAAGAGCTGAAGTTCACGTTAACGGTGAGTTGTTAAACAATTATTGTAATGAGGTGTTTGTAGATTCCACTATTCAGGATGAGAGGCCAAGGAGATATCATTGAATTTAGGTGCATACTTTAAAAAAAGAACATTGGCTGCTAATTTTTTAAAGGTTTTAATGTTAATTATACAGATATGTATGTTCCTGCAGAGCTGGCTGACTTCCTATCAACTCCACACACAGGTCTGATTTACTGAGAATCAACTTGAATCCTATCAGAAAATAAACACCTTTTAAAAAACACCACATGAAATAATTCTTAAACTGATCATAATTCATGTACCTAAGTTGTTAGCCTCATGCGTTAACGCACATCTAAACCACCTAAATGAGAAGAGAAATGAATAAAAGTAGACATTTATGCCAGTTGTTCCCATGATGCCATAAGGGATCCGTTTGCTCACTGAGACCGAGCAGCTTCCTTCAGGTGAGGTTTTCACACGTTGAGATTAAAACCAACCTGTGATGTGTAGCCTGTCCCCGCTGACCTCGATCTTGAGGAACAGCCTTCCGCGGCGCTCTGTGTGGTCCATCCCGCACAGGCTCGGCACGTTGACCACACACTGCTTGTGCACGTTCATGTCGCAGGCTAGATGGAGCACAGAGACAAACAAGAGTGTTGAGTTTATCAGAGCGTGTGTGTGTGCATGTGTGTGTGTGTGTGCGCTTATGGTTTACGAGCCCAATGTGTCAGGGTACACACCAGCATTTTGAAACCAGTCGGTTTATGAGACCATTTTTGATGGTCCCGTAATTCATCACTTTTAAAGTGTTGCAATTTTTGACAAATATAAAAAGTAAGCATTGTTAATAGATTATTACTAACTGTGTAACTGCTATTATCATTTTATTTAGTTATTTCAGCAACTTAAACTTTCTTTGTTGTCATGGCCTCATAATGCCTGTAAAATGTCAAATGTGTAATGTATGTATGTTGTAATAGTTTTTATTTTTTTTTTTGAAGTGAGACTTTTCTTCCATGGATAAAATAAAACATGTTGACATACTTTTTGTGTTCAGCAGATGCAGGGAAAGGTGTGTCCCCATAAACCACCACCAAGTCACAGTGGTTTCATAAACCATAAATGCATGTATGTGTGTGTGTGTGTGTGTGTGTTTTCATGCTAGAATTAATTTTAATGCAGCTAGAAGTGAAGGTGGGGAGAAACGTAGTTACTTTTATAACTTTAATAAGTTTAATGTAATTTGCACGAGGAAAAATCTTTGCTTCTGAGGAAAAAGTATAAAAATAGTTGGAGGGCTTTGATGTTATGGGAAAATAACGAAGCAGGGAGCTATGATGGATTATTGTAGTTAAAATCTAAACAAAAATAACTTATTTGCACATTTACTGGTTACAAAGTTTCACAAGAATCATTTATGCTGCTCGGTGCTCGGTTGCTGCAGGGCATTCGCTGATCTTAGCTCTATACACCTGTCTCTGGGCTTTATACCTGTATTAAATGTTTTACTACTTTCTAACACCTGGCTATGATGAAATATGAGAAAATCACTGACAGCCTCCTGCATTAACCAGCAGCCAGGCCCTAAAAGAAGGTGGAAGACTCTCCATGGCAGAGTGATGATGAATCCTGGCTCATGTATGAGGTCCTATTAGCCTCACACCCAGCCAGCACACATAGGTGGGCCTCATATGGGATCAATATGGGTCCCAACAGGGTTTGTCCACGGTTTCCCCACAGTGTTTGAGTCAAACCCTCTGAAAACCCATCTAGGGCCCGCTAAAATCTATGTGGGCAAAAATCTTTCTGGGCAAACCTTCATGGGGCCACCATGTAAACCGTGGACAAACCCTATATTCCATATGGGGCCCACCTATGTGTGCTGGCTGGGACATAATTTCCACACAATCTCTGGACTCAGGAGGTTGTGGGTAATAAAAGCTCAAATCAAATCTCAGTCGTCTCAATTTCTGTAGTGATGGTTAAAGACTGATGGAAACTAGGAGGTTGCTCACAACGCTGCAAAGCTCAAGAAAGCATTTTTTATGCAGGTTTTTGCTGACCCACCAAAATGTTTGTGGAAACAGAAAAATAAAGGAAGCATTTCTTTATTTGGGTAGGTGAGAAAAATACAAATAAATGTTGGATAGATTTCTAACATTTAGATAAAATAACAACCCAGAATCATCCTGTCGTGTTTTTGTTCTCAGTTTTCTTTTTCAGAATTTGTCATTAAAACCAAAAAATACTTTTTTTATACATTATTTTAAAATGTCACTTTTATAATAACAATAATCTTAAAAAGATGCCGTTGAGGATCACTGCCAAAGAAAGGCTAATGACCAAAAGGTTTTTAATAAACAAACAATAATGTTTACTCAAGGCATTCTGCTCCATATCATCACATACAAATAAAAAAACTACTACAGATGCAGATTAAAACATCTTGTTAGTGAGTATTACATCTGATAAACCGTTACACACACATCTCCAGTTTCTCCTCCTTCTGTCCTCCAGGCAGGTTTGTCAACCCAGAAGGAGAGAAGAGATGGAACCACAGCCCGTGGTCAGCTTTGGTTACCATCTGTGATTAGGGGACCACCGGAGACCCACAGATGGATGTACAGAGAGCAAGGAGGAGAAAGATGGTGACGGATGGAGTTGGCGTGGCAACAGAAAGGAAGAGAACGGGAACAAAGGAGAGGGACACATGAGAGACAAAATGTAATAGAAAAGTGGGAGGAAAAGGCAGGATGGGGTCACTGACTCAAAGAAAGGTGGGAAGAGTAAAAAGAGGAGTGTAGGTGGAAAGAACAACACCACAGAGAGGACTCAGCAGGACCGCGAACCGGGCTATGGTGACGTATAGTAGTACAGTAGCACGGCATTCCCATTTGTCCTCATTAGGACCAGATCCAGAAAGCAGCCCAGCACAGGTGCACCTCCCACCGACGGAGTGATACTCACTGTCACATTTCATCCCCTGGTGGATGAGACCGTACAGCAGCGATCCACAGTGGTCACAGAACGTGGGACTGCCGTACGTGTGGATCTTGAACTTGTGCTTGCTTCTGGGGTCCTGGGAAATAATGAGGGACAAAGAGAGGGACGGAAACAGAGAAGACATGATGAGACTGATGGAAGGTTAAGAGAAAACATCCCAAGGCTCCCCTCATCAGCCCAGAGGTCTCACTCAGACAAACGGAGTCATCCAAAAAGCACAAAGTAAGCAGAACAAAAAGCAAGTTCCCATCAGGATGTTAAAGGAAAAGTTCAAGCTGGACTCAAACACGTTTACATTTAAGATCCCCAAAAAAATAAACCTGTAAAACCTTTATTGTCACAATTACATATAGCCCTTGTGTTTAGGCCATTATTCCTGTAATCGTGTTAAAATAATGGAGTTTTGTGTCACGGCTCCACTGGTTGTAAGAGCAGGAAAACGTAAGATGTCCAAGTAAAGAATCAGATGCTCCAAATACAGGAAAACTCTTGTTCTGGGCTCTGAAACACGTGGTTCTGGAGCCACATGTGGCTTTAATATAAAATAACATAACTATGAATTATATTGACTTTTATAACAACTATTAAAGGCTTTTGGGGCAAATGTATGGAAATGAGGGACTGAAGTTGTCTTACTGGTTCTTCATTAATCCAACTTCCAGACAGCTGACCGTCTCTTTTAAAACTTATTCAGACACGACAAGGGCAGTGGCGCCCCCAAGGGGTGGCCAGGAGTGGCCATGGCCACCCCTAGAAAATTGCCACACTGGCCACTTCTTTAATAAGTAATTTTAATGTTCACGCAAACCATAAATTTATCTTATTTAATCAAGACGTAAATTTAAAACCCAATAAAAATTATATAATTAATGAGTAAATAAATAATCAGAATTTAAAAAGAAATTTCTGCTGCGCACCGTTTAAAAAAAAAGTTTATATCTCCATAGAGTTTTGTGAAGACAGCAACAGGCGAATTATAAAAAAAAAATTAATTCTAAAATAACATTTTGAAATAACATTTAAAATAAGTGAAATGTAATTTTCTGAAATTGTTGTATTTCTCAAATTTGAAGTGTTTTGGATGCATATTGTTTTTAATAAAAAAACAGAAGAATAAAGGAGCATGAAATGCATCGCCACACGCTAAACGCTCCCAGAGTTACCACAAGGACCAACTTGGTGTGCCACCCCAAAATTTTCTCTGGCCCCATCTGGCCACCCTTATCAAAAAGTTCTGGGGGCGCCTCTGGACGAGGGAAGTGAAGCCCAAGTTTTCTGACAGATTTTAACAAAAATATCTCAGGTTATTCTGACAACAATTAGAACTCGATATAAAGGCCTAACTGTGATGAAAACACAATAAAAACAAAGTAAAAGCGTTTTTTATTTAGTAAATTACAACAAACTGACCTAATTTTGATGTTCACTCATATTTTATTGGGTTATACGTAGATGGCAACACAAAAAGACTCACATAAGCTCTCATAGGTATGAACAACCGTTGGGTCTTTCTCTGATTCTAATGTGAAAACACCAGAGAGTGTCAACAGTTCCTTCATTTTAAAACCCAACCAACAACAGCTTTATAGAGATTTTATGTCAGATTTAAGTAAAACTTTCCTCATTTCATGCTTTAAGTGTTTTTTGCAGCTCTTGACAAATTAATTTAGTAAGAGAAAGGCAGAAATTACTTTCTTGATTGTGTTTGGATAAATAAATTATTGATAATAAATTTCCCACATAAATGTCTTATTGTCCATCTGGTAATTCATGGAAAAACTCGAGAACAGAACAAATATTATGTGGTAACAGTTGTTTTTAAACGTAAAGAAGAAAAATGTAAAATTGAGGGAAGCCCCACGCCTTGCTGTCTAGAACAAAAAAAACGACATTCTCAGAATCACAAAGCTCTGAAGAGGATTATCTTCCCGTGTATTTATTAATGTTACCAAGAAATTAGCATTAAACTGATCATAATTTAAGAGGATTTGCAGAATTAGACCTTCTCTACAAATAAATGCTTAGTCACTCACTGAATGAACTCCATTTTTACGAGGAAAGAAAGAAAACAAAGACACTGAAACTGGATAAAAATCAATCCTAAAGCCTTTAAGAGCTGATGCTGGCTGTGCAAACTGAAGTACAGCTACAGAAAACCTCTCTCTCGACACATTAGGTTGTACAATTTGCAGCAAAATCAGTAAATCTCACTGGTTATAAAACAATTCACATATTTTCCAGTATGCACACGGATAGCTGAGGTCAGCTAATTTCTGCAATCACCACAAAGCAAACATGGCTCTAATTAAAGGCCTGCAAATGAGGGTGGATAAACCCCATCAGCGTCGCCTCCGCCAGGCTGAATCGTGTCAGAACGGCTGCATGTGTAATTATACAGGCCACCGGCTGAGTGAGAGGGCCCACGTCGCTGAAATGGGCCTTTTTCCCACAAACAGTCTAAATTAAGCAAACAACATGATGTCAGAGCAGAGAGGCAGTAAAACCGAGACGTAGAGGGAGGTTCTGAATCTGAAAGAGGGAGGAAAGGGACCGAGGCAGAGGGCGTACAAGTCTCAGAAAAGTCTAATTAACTTCTCTTTCCTTTACGGTAGAGTGCCTATTTTTACTGTTGGCCTCCAGCATTTACTTCCAGTTTTATTTAATAAGTAAAGTTGATTATGAAAAATGATTTTGGTCATGACCCGTCATCCTGGTGGAGTTTTCCCTCATGAGTATTTTATAATTACTATTTAATTGTGGGAACGCTGATGTGCTCCTCAAACAGATTGGTTGAGTGAACTAGAGGGACTGAAGCAGCAACAGAGGAGACAACATGTCTGCTCCGTTCGTGTTTCCCTCCCTGAATGTGAGCCCTGAACGTGCCTCTTTTTGACGGCAAACTTCATGTTTCCTCTCGCTAACTTGCATTAACTGTGGCTTTGCTTGTTCTCTCTTCTCTTGTCTGTCTCTA
>SSNS01000080.1:1117082-1154582 GCA_006937985.1 Aphyosemion australe
CACACACACACACACTTCTAAATACACTTAGAAACATCTAAGATCCTTAAGCTGATCATTAACAACATCATAAATAGTCTGGAAAATGATTGAATGATTTGAACAAGCAAAGCTCCTTGTGTTTTTAATATTTTTATGTTCTCATCAGAAGTATTTATGCACTCTGCAGCAGCGTGTAAAAGCTAAATGCTCCCCAGACATTACAACAAGGTATTAAATCTTTCAAAAATTAGATGAAGAGAAAAACAAAGAAGGTTCAATTAAATTAAAGACGGGGATCACGCTGTGATTGTGTGAGCTGGAAAAGAGGCTCTCAGGGAGAGGGGCAAAGTGAACAACTGTACAGTTGCTATGGTGATAATGGGTTCAAGAGAATGAGCCAATGGATTGAGAGTCAGAGGAGAAAAGAGACTTAATACCGTTATGTGTTCAAGTCTTTGGCAATTATGAGCATCTGGGTGGAAGATAAAGAAACTGAGAACCCAACACCGATCTCAGAGCACACGTGATGAAATATTCCCTTTCCTCCAGGCTGAAGGTCAGATGTTCAGCTGAATGAAAGGTCTGCGTAGAGTTTTTAGCTGAGAGGATCATCAGATGTTCCAGTGCTGGTAGCGAGGACCCAAAAACAACTAAAGTTGTCAGGCGAGTCCAAACACACGCTCACACACACTGCCTTCAGCCTCGTCTGAGCACCCGACAGCGTGAAGGGCACACGCTGAGCCGTTTGGGTGTTTGTGTGTGCATCAGTGTTAGTAACAGAACAACTGAAAAAGACTGGTTAGTCATAACGCACGAAGATGTGAAAAAACACACCGATGGTCTGCATTTAGCAGAAAACCAAATGGAAGCTGATAAACAGCAACAATAAAGATAGACGGCTGTATACTTTATGTGTATGTTTAAGTATGTGGGTGGACAAGTAGGAGGTATCAGGCCAACATCTTTGTCGGCAGCGAGCCCATTGTGGGCCTCGGCCAGCAGGATCATCATGTGGAGGAGAACATTTAGAGACGGACAGCTTCACCTACCAAACCAAACAAAGCTGGATCACTGCTACAAAAATACCACTAATGAAGATTTTAGAAGTTATTACTCAAGTTCAAACAACTGAGAAGCTGTCCTGGCTGACAGGCTTCTGAACTTCGGGTGACCTCTGGCGTGGAAGTCCCCATTTTGAAGAAAAGGGGAAACTATAAGAGGCAAAATGCTTCTCAGCCTCCCTGGAAAGGTCTACTTCAAGGTCTGGTGTGTAAGTTCTGTACTGAGGAGGAGCAGCGTGGGCGTGGTGGAAGGGACATGAGAGTTAGCTTAACTGGTCAGCCTGTTCATGGTCTGAGCTGGGCTCTGCCAGGGCTGCTCTTCAACCTCTACATGCTCCCCTGAGTCAGGTCATACACAATAACATTACCTATCATAGTTATGCAGATGACACCAGATCTACCTAGCTCTATCACCTAGTGACTGTGGTCCCCTAGACTCACTCTGTCAGTGTTTGGAGCAAGTTAATGACTGGATGCAGTCAAACTTCCTCCAGTTAAACAAAGACAAGACTGAAGTTATTGTCTTTGGAGATCAGAAGGATAGGATGGAGGTTTTTGCTCAACTTGGCTCCAGGAATAAAAACAAAGACTCAGGTTAGAAACTTGTAGATGATGCTAGCTTTATAGAACGATAATCTTCAGCCTTGGGGAGATTTGCACCTGAGAGTGAAGAGGATCAACACTTCCATATTCAAAATAACAAAAGGCTCGTGCAGCAGCTTCTTTAGCTAGTTTTCAAAAGGAAATCAAGTTACAGTCTGGACCACAGCTCACACACACACACACACACGCACACACACACACACGCACACACACACGCACGCACGCACGCACACACGCTCACACACACACACACACACACACACACACACGCACAAACACACACACACTCACACACACACACACACTTTATCTAATTTGAACCGTGATCATAGTTCTGATCTTTCTTTACTTTTGGTAATAAAATCAGCAGACAACAACATTTATTTGTAGTCAAAAGACTTATTTTTCTGTACCATTTTTGCACTAATGAGTTTATTCTCCCTCCTTTATTCCTATGTGTGAATGCATGAGTCTGAGTGAGCATATTTGTGAGAGTGTGTGTGTGTGTGTGTGTATGTTTGATGTAGTAGGGCCTTTTGGTGTTTAATTCTCTAACAAGACAGGAAAGGCACGCAAACAGAACGGGCACACAACAAATGACAGATAGAAGAGATACGAAAAGGACATGTAGGCCATGGGCACACACACACACACACACACACACACACACACACACACACACACACACACACACACACACACACACACACACACACACATCACTTCAAATAACATCAGTGAGTACAGAAAACAACGCAATATTAAAAACAAAGTCTTTCTGCATGAGTCAACCTGGCAGCCTTCATCACAAGTTGCCAGTTTGTCTATTTTAGTTACGGGTCATAAATCTGCTCTTTAACGTAAATGCTTCAGAGGGATGATATGAAGAGAGATCGGCCATTAAACTAGACAGAGGCTGCTGGAGGGGTGTCGTCTCACTAATTAAATCACTATTTAAATCATTTCAGGTGTTGGTTTTCAGCCATTGTACTACACAGAGGAACACAAACACACTCATACCAGTTAAGTCTTTTCCGATGTGTGTTCAGATTTAAATAATCTTAATCTTTATACTTGTCATTCATTTTGTCTCCTGTAGCTTTTGTTTTCTTGATTTATATCTGTTTTTCTTCTTCTCACGGCTTCATTATTGTTTTTATCAACATCAGATTAGTCCCTACCAGTGATGCAGATGATTGGTGTGTGTGTGTGTGTGTGTAGTTAATTGTTATTTATGCAAAGCGTTAGTCTCAGCTGTTCCTAAATAGCCGTTTTCCTTTTTCATTCATTCAAGGGAAGCTATACAGTTTTACTTGCTTTAGCACCCCCTAGAGTCCGTTATTAATTCCCTGTGGTAAAACCAAAAGTGAAACTTATCTCCTCGCTGTGCGTTGGTCTTTTTAACACCTTAATCTAACTGAAATGTCTCCTCAGGCTTCATTAGTGTCTACAGGAGCGGTTCATCACTAAATCAAACAAATCAGCTGTGTTCATGATCTAAAACATGCAGGAAACATGCTGGAAGCAGACTGCAGCACCAGGCATGTCAGCTCCACTTTACTAAGTTGAACAGGGACCACCCCACCATTCTGAAGTTGCAAGTGCGGTATTCTGGCCACAGAGGGCAGTGGGGGTCTGAGTGACTCTTCATTCACCCTGTAAAGGGTCATTTTAGCACAAACTGGCTCAAGAACATAATTTAGAAATAGGAAAAAGTCGCATTGTATGGATTTAAATAGTTGTTATTTGTACGTCCTGCAACCCAAACCTGCCAACTCAGGAGTAACTAACTTTGGAATTACAAGAGAAAAGATGAATTCCTAAATATAATGCTTACTATGTATGTGTCTACATAGAAACTACTGTTGTATATAGTGTCTTGTCCCTTTTTTCTGTATTGTATTCTTGGTCACTCTTGTACTGTTTCGCTATCCGTCCTGAGCTGTCGTAACGCACTAATCTCCTCGCTGTGGGATCAATAAAGTCTTACTTTATCATAACAGAATGTTGCATTAAATTCAATACATTTTTAGACCATTTCCAAGAAAAAAAAAGACTATTATAAATTTTTTAAATCTTTTAATTAAATATACTATAGCAAATTTGGAAAACAATTTAGCTTAAAACATTTTTTCATAACAATGTAAAGCTAGGATAGCTATAAATATATAGTGGAGATAAAAAAATGAATAAAGTGATTCTGTCGCATTTGTCTAAAAACCTCCGCCAATACCACGTTTTGGACTATTGAACCATCTGGTTGTCTGTCAAACTGCTGTACGTCTGTACTTCCCTGGGTCCTCCATTCAAACTACCAGAGTCCCAAAAAGAAAAACTCCATTTGAAGTCACGACGTTTGGACCTAGAAAACAGTGACTGGTGATTAGCGCTTTCTCGTTTCCTCTGTCCTTGAAGGTTCCCGGTTCCAGCAGAAGCATCTCATACCTGAGCGAAGGGGTGAGTGAGTGTTACCTGTGTTTGCGTTCAAAACCTAGCTTGTTTGCAGATTCGCTATAACAGCTTTAATGCTTAATGACAGTGAGGAGCCGACATGCACTATGTCTTGTTTGGTAATGTTTCTGTTTAGTCAGGTTGCTGTTCTAGAGGTGGAACTTTAAAGGTCAGCTTTACTCATATTTTCAATACATTTGCAGTGGTCTCTAGGAATGAATGCCTTGTAAGTTGCTCTCTTGGGGAAAAAAAGCTCTGGTGCACCTGTTTGAGGACAGAGAAATCAGCTGGAGGAGAAAGTGGCAGAACACGGCAAGATTTGGAGTCTTGTTTCCTGATATGTGGACATCTCTCCTCTGATTGGCTAACAGCAGCACGACTCTACCACTGACTCTGTTTGCTCTGCAACGTTGATGTTTTATCTCCACAAATAACACAAGCCTGGAGGAGTTCTGCTGTGTGGTGGAGTTGCTAATGCTAACGGTTAGCTTCTACTAGCCCAGACGTTCTCTGCTGTTTCCTGGACGCTAAACCAACAACAGTCTTCCCCGTCGTGAGTCAAGATGGGTGAGTCCATGAATGTTAAGTGACAGTGTGACGTAGATCTGTCAGGATTTTCTAATCCTAGAGTTTCACCTAGAGTCTATTTTCTATCAGAAGCTAATGCAGGAGATAGGTGGAGGAGACTGTTTTCATGTTCAGCCTGCATAAAACACTCAGAGTGACCCATTAGAATCAGAAATAATAATTAAAATGTTTTTTTTCAGTGAAGTTGACCTTCAACACAAACAAACCTGTTGTGGTGTAAAAGCTACAGAAGTCAACTCTGTTCCAGCTAAAAATGAGAGTCTCGTTGCAAGAGTCACTTGCAACCAAACAGTTCGCTTATGATGCATTTCAACAACTCAGCGTGGCTTAACTCGACTCTGCTCTACACGCTTTGGGTGGTTTTTCCATTAAAACTGAGAAACGGCTCTAGTGGGTGGGCTCCTCATAGCGGGGCAGTGAGCCAACACAGCGCTAGCACAAGGTGATGTGTATGTGACACACATACACAACATGGGAGTTACAGTACATTGAACATTCTGCTTAGTCTGTGACCCAGCACCCGAGTCGAGCCACGCTGAGTAAGTACGCATGGAAAAGGCCCATTACAGTGTGAAAAGCAAACATACTAAAGTGAGGTAGAGTGCAGTATATTTTAGGAATTAAAACAACATTAAAGGAGCAAAACCAACAAAGAAAACGTTGGAAAACGTCTGATGGGCAGATGTGGAGAAGTGAGGAGGTGCGGGAGCTCACTGATGTCTGGTGAGGATTATTGCTTGTGTTGTGGCCTATTTGTGGTTTTTGTTGTGAACAAACTGACAGAGATAAAGTTCTGTTTTTTGGTCCAGGCTATTTGATGAGCTGAGGTTTCTCCTTTCCCATCCTTTATGATCAGTTCTCGTTTTGGACGGTACTGGTCCAAAGGTGCATGGCGGTGTCCAGGTGGGCTGGTCCTTTTTTGGTCCACGTTTAAAGCTGCAGCATGAAAGTGAACCAAACCAAATATGATGCTCTGACATTTTTGATGGTTCCCCACCCAACCACAAACAGAATCCTTTGAATTTTTCTGGTGTGAATGCACTGTTAGTAAATATGTGTATTTTACTGGTGACGTTTGAATATCCAGATTTTGTTTGGAGTGAATGTGGTTTATTTTAATATACAGATGGTAGCAATAACATTAAAACAAGTAGATTACCGAAAGCATTATAAAACTTCTGCAAACTTAAAGTGACTGTGGGTATTCTCCCTGGCGATAGGGGGCAGTACATACCTATGTCATCACAAGCAAGTGGTATTTTTGTGTTCGAGTAAGACCTTACCAACGGAAGGCCATTAGGATCAAAAATTCCTGGGAGTGCAACCTGCGGCTTCCACCTCTCGACCTTCCTAAGACTCCATTTCCCATCAACCCTCTGCCGGGATTCCCATCATACACCTCCTACGTCACCACCTGCTCCTGTATACGGAAGTGGGTTTCCCCATCTTCTTACTCAGTCATCGTTTCTTTGGATCCATGATCAGAGTTCCGAGTCAACCAGCTCAATCAACAAACTCGCAGCTAACGAGTAAGTCGAACTTTCTGGAACATCACAGCGTTCCCGTTTCCCTTCGGGTTACGCCCGGGTGTTCCTATATTAAACCGCGTGCCGGCTCCATCCCAACACGTTTGGGTTAGCCACTCACGCTACAGCTCAACTCACGCCAGTCGCCTATTCAGTCTGACACAACCTCCAGCAAAATGACAAGCATGTCAGACTCCCTTTCATCACTGGCGACAAGTGAAGAGGTGAATGTTTAAAACAACGTTTATGAATGGTGAAAGTTTTGTAACCGCTTGTTTCAAATCAGTAAATGCATTTTGTCCTCACGGGCTCCTGTAGAAGGAAACATAGCATCCAATATGGCGTCCCCCAGAGACTTAGACCCACTCCCATGTATATTAGGCCAGATTTTTATGGTTATATCTTATAAAGCCGCCAATATTTTTCAACAACTGGGCATCATTTAATTCATTTTCACCAACATTTCCATGGATATGTCCAGAGATTAATGGTAAAAACTACACATTGTCTCCTTAAGTACAAGCCTGATATGTATGGAATGTCGACCCCAACCTCTTATATGTCACACTATAATTATAATGACACTATAGTAACATTTTACTGTTGATAATCACTAGTTTGGATTGAATGTTTAATAAGCTCACATTCTGAACAACTTCTCACACCTCCATACTGATTATACTCTCTAATGAACCAAAGCAGAGAGCGTTCACACTGCAGGATGTCAAACTGGGACAGGTGTAAACTCAGCTATTCAACAAGGCCATATTGTGACAATCCGCAGCAGCAGTTTACTGTTTACTCTCCATTAGCAGGTCTTGTTTAATTATTCTTGGGCTACTTTTAAAGAGCTTATAGTTAAAGTTACGTGACTTGATTTTATCCTGTGAAATGCCTTCAATGGTGAACTGACAGCCCCTTCTTCCTGTTAATGAACAGCAACATAAAAACCTGGATCTTTGGGTCTAATATTAGCACATCAGACACCTCACAAGTCTTAGTTCTGTCAGATCTGACCCATGAGTAAAGAAGATGGAGGTTTTTTATTGTTGTAAGACAATAAGCCCTCAGCTCAGATGCACCTGCTTTATCTCTGACACGTTACATCACCTGGATTTGGGTGATTTAAAGGTGAAGTATTAACATGTTTTGTGATGCTGAGATGTTTTCAGTGACTTGTTAGAATCAGGAAGTGCAGGAATCCCTCAGGTTGAGTGCAGCAGGGTAACTCTCCCACTTCTCTAATTCCTGATGTGAGCTGACAGGAAGCTTGGGAACATGGCAGAAAGTGGTGAAAGGTACATTTATCTTAGTAGTCTGTTTGACTTTTGCTTAAAGAAATAGCTTTTGTGTTCGAGTATATGCTTTTGAGTTAGCTGCAGTAGACAGATCTCAGTTTGAAAAATCACAGAGACGTTTTGATAGAAAGTAAACGTTGAAAGGATGCCATCAACACGATGAATGTCAAAAACCTCATAGCTAATCAAGCACATGCTACGTTAGGGATCTGCAGACGTTACCTTTGTATGCTACACATAATCAGTGAACATCTTCTGTTTCACACGTTGTAAAACTTTACAAGTTCACTTGAACCTTTGATTTTATTTCAGGTTCAAGTTGGAAATCAGCCATTATCCATGAGCACAAATTCAAGTCTATCATTTTTTGAGCCTGTCCCATCTTTCCACAGGACATGAATAACAACATAGAGGCGTTTTACCTGCGAGCTTCCTTCCAACCGGGAGTGATTCTGATACAAAACGAGAATGAAATCTTTCCACGCCACTGGTCCCACACAGTCACAAAATCACGGGAGAACTGCAACCTCACGCGTGATTTCAGAAGTCCACACAGTAACAAGAATGGAGAAAGATGGCTGCATGTATCCAAAAGATCTGTGGCTTATTTTCTGTTCTGTTTACATCGGCTGCAGGGGTTTTAAAGGAACACTATGCAACTTTTTCATATTTTTAAATCAAGTCCTCGAGCCAGTATGTGCTAAAATGAACATTTACAGGGTTTTTGAGATGTCTCTCAGCCCCCACCGCTCCCTGTAGTCAGAATACCGCAGTTGCAACTTCAGGGTGGTCCAGTCCCCTGGAGTCACCTCTCTCAAGTGAAGCAGTAACGCTTTATGGCAATCCATGTTTACACCTCAGAACAGACGAGCTACACCTGGTTAGCATTTATTGTAACATGGTTATCATGGTAGAGCCTCAGAAGAAACAAATTAAACCTTCATTTGATGAAGCTAAAAAAGGAAAAAGAACATCAGACCACATTAGGAGTCAATCAAGAGTCAACATCAGGAGTTTTCTGAGTCACGAGAGCTCAGAGACAAATAAGGATTCAGACTGGATGCAGACCTAACGATCATCCTATTGCCCTTGTGAGTACAACTTTAATATGTTTTGTTTGAGCATGTTTTAACTTTCCTTGGGTTTGTAATTATTTCTAAGTATGTTTGTCAGGTGGTAGGGATCACTTCTTGTTCCATCACTGATCACACACTCACCCTAAGACCCACAGAAGCTTTCTTCTCACCGGTCAAACTAGGGGTTAATCGGGCCGATTTTTAGCATTTTTTTCATCATCGGCATCGGCCGATAATCCTCTTTAGTAAAGCCGATTTAAAGTCAGGCACCTCCGCGGGCAGCCCACTGCTTTGGAAGCCGGTGAAGGACCCCAATGCAAAACACTGGGAATAACTTCCTCTTGTAAAAGGTAAGACTTCTCTTTTGGTGTTTCAAAACCTTATAGCTGTATATTTAGTGTTAATTAAAAGTAAAATATGAAATAATACTTCGCTGAGTGAAAGGAAAAACGAGCCGTAAGAGCCGCCGGTAACCGGCAGAATGCTGCTAATGTTTGCTAGCTTGTTGTCAACTTTACAGACCCTCTTAAACTATTAGTTGCTTATTTGCTTAACATTTTAGCTCCAGGTTTATAAATTAAATCGTTTTCCTGTATGGGAGTCGGAGAATTTCACTCTGAGCGCGGAGGATAGGAGAGGAGACGGACTCCGAGCTGCAGCGTCTGCACCCCTCCACCTTCCCCCGCGGACACCGGTCGGTGTGGTTCAGAGTACGGGACTTTTCTCATGTGGGTCGGTGCGGACTGGACCACGTTATTTACGTAATGTTCACTATATAAATGAGAGCTCTGGCGTTTTCTGTGATCAGAAACAGCCGAGAGTGTTCTGACTAAAGACTATTTAATTTGTACGGTTCGTTTCCACTTTATATCTGTCCAACATCAGCAGTCAGTAACACTAGTGAAGAGTAGGGTGCACTTTTATAACAGATGAGTGTAATTGTTCAAATGTTTCTGTAATGTTAATTAAGTGCTGAGTTGTTTGTTGCTGGAGTTCTCCTCTGTTCTTTCTGCTACCGACTGAAATGAAGATGGATGCTCTACAAAAATACTAACAGCTGTTTCTCCTGTTTAGTTTCTGTCTGATGGCTCAACTAAAGTCAAGTCCAGCATGGCAGCAGGTCATGGAGCCACCACCAAGGAAGACCAGGTGTGATATCAGCAGGTGGCTGGTGAGCTGGAGCTGAAAAAGGTAAAAAGTAAAACACAACCTGAGATTCCCATCTCCAGGCTTACAAAGAAGCTGCTGCTGAGTCAGGAGCACTAAAGGGTTTCATTCATATTTTACATGAAGATGTTAATAAATAGTGAGTTAAAAAAGACTGAATGAACTTTAGATGTTGCTGGTGTGTTTTAGCAGGTTGCTATCATGTTTTCAACATTATTATTAAAATATTATATTCATATTTTTCAGTAGAATTTGTCTTTATATTCTAAAATTGTATTTATTTTTATTTACATGTAAATGTACATCCCTGAATAAATGCTCTGAAACATTATCAACTGGCATTTCTTTTTTGCTTGTTTTGTATATTTAATACTTGGTCAGTTTATTGATATTTTTATTAATCTTGGTAAATGTTTGGTTTTAACACTGAGCCGTGCACAAAATTAAGATACAATAGTTGGTAAATTCAGTGTTTAAAAACTGATTAGGTTCAGAAACGTGCATCCACTGTTATTACTGATCATTTATCATTCAGATAAGGTGCAAAACATCAAAATATCGGCCATGAAATCGGCCCAAAAAAATCGGCAGCACTTATCGGCCATCGGCTGACCATGACCGCCTCATATCGGCATCGGCAATAGAAAAACCAATATCGGTCGACCTCTAGGTCAAACGCTCAGTCATTGATGCTTTCTCGTCTCTACCTTCTATCCTCACGCACCATCGAATCCTCAGCATGCCGCGCCGACCCTGGCTGCTGCTGAGCAGCGCTGTCAGCCAGCTGGCGCCACCGGCCAGGGTTCCCAGCCCCGGTCCTGTCGGCTAGCCGCTGGTAGCTTGTAGAGTGACCCAGTTCTCTGAATCCGCATTTGGGTTTGCTGACACGCTACAGCCTTTCCATGTGGTCACATGATTCCTCTTCTCAGGAGTTTTTTTATTATTATTTACCAGGAACTCAGTTAGTCAATAGTAAAGTGGCTATCTGACATGCTAGCGCTGGAGTGTGCTTCTAGCACATGATACCTGCATGTTTTAGATCATGAACACAGCTGATTTGTTTGATTTAGTGATGAACCGCTCCTGTAGACACTAATGAAGGCTGAGGAGACGTTTCAGCTGTTAGATTAAGGTGTTAAAAAGACCAACGCACAGCGAGGAGATAAGTTTCACTTTTGGTTCTACTAAAAGTACACTAGGGGGTGCTAAAAACAAGACAAAACTGAATATTTTCCCTTTAACAGGAAATTACATACGTTTACCTGCACATGACTTTTATTTTGAAAGTTTCCAGATGTTTTACACTGCTTGTGTGTTTAACTTCCTGTCTGGCCCAATCTAAACTGCGGAGTTGTATGTGTTTTGGAAGCATAGCGCGTAAAACATAGACTTGAAACATAATGATAGCATCCCTTTGCTTCTGGGACGAGTCCAAAACGTTACACTTTGCTGCTGGAGGAAAGGAACCCGTCCACTATAACGGTGGCTAACTGCCATGTAGTACGTTTCATGACACTTTCACATCCAGTGGAAAGGAGGGATTACAAGTACATAACATTAAAGACTTGAATTTGAACCTATAAGTATCTCATTAAGTTTGACTGCTGTTGACTAAAAGGAAACACAAAATTGCAAGAAAGTGTAAATTTTCAGCTGGGATCACGTGAAATGAATACTTCCCAAAGGAGTTTTATGAATGGTGGAACCATGATACAACTGCTGTGCATTTTTGCCTGTTGCACTTCAGTCACAATGGGTCATTATTAAGTTGCACCTTATTTGCAACATGGCTGCCAACCTGGCCCAAAGCTGCCTTGCATGTCTGACACTTTCTGAGCCACAGACATTTAACTTAGAAGAATTTGAGATGAGTTCTGGAAACGTTCCAGATGTTCACAAACGTCTTAGATAGAGAGGAAATTTGTCAAGCAGATAAATTTAACGTGTTCAAAATTTCAACAACATGATGGGAGGGAAATGAGAATCCTCAAGAGCTCCTTTGTGAATGGTGTTTGTAAGAATCATAAGAATTTATCTGGACCTCCGAACTAAATCACTCTGACCAATGTCTGCTGCAGGTACTCTGAAATACTTCATGCAACCCTAATAATCTAGCCTGGCCTGCCAGACTCTCCTCTGTCTATTCTACACAGAGAACTAATCTGGTAATGCTCCTATTCAAATAACCCCACCCCCTGAGAGTTCTAGCCAAGCCAATCAGCGCTGAGCAGCGTACGTCACACACCGTGATGCTCAGTTTCTCATAAACAACAAAGATGGCGTCTGAAGCAGAGTTCTCTGCGGCTCTTTCCTCTGTTCTAAATGACTTGGACATGTTTTTAAAACCACAACAAGAAGTAGCGCTAAAAGCCTTTCTTCTAAAGAAAGATGTTTGCGCTGTGCTACCCACAGACGTATATACGTAGACGCCTCATGGACTGGCGCTGCCGTAGTGGCTGGCCGCCATCTTAGATGGGTCTCCATTCACCCCCAGTGCATTCATTTCTACTGAGGAAGGTGCTTACCCAGCTAAAACACGCATATCATGGTGTCACCTTTACTTGCGCTAATGGAGCAACAAGTAAAAAAGCTGGGGTTAACTGCAGTGCAGCTCGGCGTGAACGGTGAGAGGGAGATTGTTAGCAGCGCTCCTTTGACGCCATCTTTGACTACAGCTAAAAAACTACAGCGTCGCGCGATAAGTCGTCATTTCCGCCTTTTTTCGGATTGGTTATTTTTGAGCTGGCTAGTCCCGCCCCTCATGGTGCTCGCTGCCTCTGAGTGTCCAGACTCTTCCTCTGTGTAGAACAGACAGGGAGAGTCTAGCAGGCCAGGCTAGTGATAATCAGGAATATGCCTTGGAATATTCAGCACACATGATCAAAATAATAACATTATTCTGTTGAATACCTGAAGCTTTTGCAGAATTTTTCAGAGAAAAAATACAACTATTTGAGTTTTTGTGTCAAATAGGCAGAGTTGGGCAAATCTGGGCATCTTTATTTTTCGATTACTATTCTTAGCAGGAGCTTCTCATACTAGCAGCAGACTGAGTTAGATTTAGGTAATAGATTATTTGAATTGTTGCTCTTTATTCTGCACTTTTTAGATTATGTTTCATTTAACTGAACATTTAATAATTTAAAGTCTGAAACACCATAAGTTGATGTTTAGAAATAAACTGGGGTGGGCATCAGAACGAGCCCCCGCACCGTGAGAATAAACATCACGTGATCAGGAAGCAGAAAATCAATGAATTAGGAGATCGTTTTGGACGCTGCTGTGAAAAAAAGCGATGCGCCAACCGGAAATGCTTCTGCAGCAGCGCTTCGACAACAGATTGTGAAAGAACGGATAACGCTAGAAATACGGTGATTCTTCCTGATGTAGGAAGTGAGTCTACTCTTTCTTTTGGTAGTTTTGGCGTTTACATGATCATAGAGCACAATGTTCTGTGACTCTTCAAAAAACAGTAAAAACGCTCAAAAACGCTGGCAGTCAGGGGCTTTCTGATCAGAAAACGGCTGGCAGTGAATGAGTTAAAAACCTTAGTATGACATTAAATGGGGTTTCTTTGTTTAAATCTATCAAACTGTATAAATGTTATTAACATCACACACGTTCCCTTAGAAAATATTTATCTGCTGATTTATAGACACATAAGAGCATATTCATCACACACTCGTGTTAGCATACAGCACTAACACTTCCACGTCCACGCTTTGCTGCCTAATGGTCAGAGAGATGAAGGATTTGGAAGTGGAGCAGTGTAAGAAGAATCCCAGCTCTCAACAGAATTTGCTTTTGCCCGTGTTGCATAGATCTGACATGCATGTGTGTCAGAACATCCCTGAGCAGGAAGCAGAAGAATAAAACAGAAAAACTTCAGGAAATCAGATAGACTTAGTTACTCAGAGTGAAATCAACCTGAGCAGACGCAGGTGTTGGGCTCTTAATCCTTCCCCGTTGCGCCTTAATTAACAACAGAGTAGAGATTTAGTGTTGTGATGCATTCCGGCTGCACCTTTGAACACGCCCTTTCATCAGCGCCCAGCTTTCATCATCAAACAGCATTTAATCAGAGTGACTACGATATGAGGCCTGCTCTTATATGCATGTGTGTTTGTTGTTAGTGCATGCACACAAAGGCCAAGCGGGGTCTTCAGAGTGTGATCCCTTCCTGTTTGTCCCGCCATCAAACTGCAGGGAACCACTGACGTCAGCTGAAATTCTGCTCAGTGGTTAAATGTCTGACAGTCCAGAGAGAAGCTGACTAACAGCAGTGGAGGATCCCACTAAGAGTTTCATGAATCTGCTGCGTCCATACTTAGCTAGCACTTTATGTTATATTCAAACACACTCAAAAGCATCAGCACACAGACCGCTCCGTGAGAAAACTCAACTGAATTTGTTGGCTGCACTTTTAGAATAAAGAAGACTCACATTTTGGTGATGAAGATCATGAAAAGTATGTTTTATCTTATTTTCTGAACACAGCTGCAGGTTAAATGCTACTTTGATGGACTTTAAAGGGGACCTAGAATGTAAACCAACATTTTCCTTGTTGTTGTTGAATAAGACAGCTTGGGTGGTCAACAGCAGCATGCCAAAAAGTCAAAGCCGTGTTTGACCTACTTTTTATGTAAATTAGAAAGTTGAAAAAGGCGAGAGAAAACCTCCTGTTCTGAGAAAACCTTCCTTAACACGTCATAAGGGGGAGCCACGCCTCCTCAAACCTGCATGTCTCCAGTGTCTGAGGCCTTCTGGGGAAACCAACCAATCAGCAAGCAGCTCATTATCATATTCATGTCCTGGCCGAGTGGGAGGGGTCAACAGCTCTTTCCACAGCAAGGCTGGTTTAGGGGGTTTAGAATGGCCTGTATCAGGGCTCCTGGGACAGATGAAAGCCTAAAGAACATTTCTGATGCTTTTTAGAGGCTCAGAGCTGTTTTAGATTGTTGATTAACTGCATTCTAAGACTTCTTTAAGCTTTAGTGCAAGAGTTCAAAAGGTCCAAATTTTCATTTCTACTAGACAACGTCAGAGGTCCAGAACCACTGCTGATGAGCAAATCCCTTTTAAATGTAGCTAAAATCGTGCAAAACAAATAGAAATGACACGGTTTTTCTCAAACGTTTAGCTAACCTTTGATAGGAGTGATGTTCTGTAGTTCTGTAGCCCTAACAAATAAAGCACACCTGCTTTCACAAAGCAAATCATTTAGTAAACTAAACTGAAAGTGCAACACGACTCTTTAATATCATAATGATTGAGGTACAGTTCCAGACACCCTGAGACAAAACATAGTGAAAACTGCACCGTTTGAATAAACGTGGGCAGAAGGTGTGGTTGTAACTGGGATACTAGGCTGTTAGTGGACTTCCACATTTCTGCTCTTGAGGACTTTAGGACTCCTCATGCTGAGTCGTGCAAAATAAATTTCTCCTTCATTCACCTTTTAAAATTAATTTTTTCCAACTTTACCTTTTTTTCTGTGCATTTAGATAAACACCTTCCCCACTGTTTCTCTGATCAAGACACAGACGATGTGGGTTATTTTAGAGTTTGCACAGAAATGTGAACATGCAAACTTTCAAACCTAAGCCAGTGAGACTGTATGCTAGCCTGGCAAGCCATCCTATATATGTGAATATATAGTCTGGCCGCGAACCATTGACGGCTCTCAGTCGTGAGGCGGGATCTACGGTTGTCTTTCAAACTGTCTGCACTCAATTGGATAGCGCTAGGACCAATCAGAGTGACGAACAACATGACGGTAATCACGGCGACGGAAAAGAGGGAGGCAGCAATGGCGTCAAACATCAATGATTTCTGTCGTTTTTGTATAAAAACATGTGAATATCAGGTGTACTGGGACATTGCACTACTTTGATAAAAATAAGAAGCCGCTAAGTATATCAGACAGACTTACGCACGTTGGAGTCTAAATAATCCAATGTTGATGACAAAGCCGTTTCAAACCAACGTGGCTTCTGCGTTGCCGCCATGTTGCTTGGGTTCGCGGCCGCAGCGCTGACGTCATCGGCTCTGTGATTGGCCCACAATATAGAGTGCTGTGATTGGCCCAACCAAAACTATAGTGAGTTGTGATTGGACAGCCACAGCAGTGGATCGGGCTGCGAGGGTTCCAATGAAGCGTGCCTAGACCAAACTCACCCTAACCCTAGTTCACTAGGCTAACTGTGTATGAGCGTGAATGAAAAGTAGAACTGGTGGTGAAGGGCTGACTCACAGTTAGATCTTGTATGAATTCTTTGTCTTTGGTTTAAATGTGCTAAATGATGAAGAACCAGGGTAATGACATAATAACACACCCACCCACCCATCCAGAACTAACACCCTCTTTCCTTCAGGCAGAAGACTGAGTGACCTCAGAGCATAAACAACGTACTGCTTGAGGCTATGAGGCTCATGAACTTTGACCTTTCAGCACTGATTCATGACTTTAGGTTATTTATTTATCCAGCCTAACCCAAGTAACACATTTCATTCTCTCACGAGTCTAACATGCTGCTGAATGACAATAATAAATCAATCTGAATGAATCTAAATCCATGAATGAAAGGGTCTTCAGGGATCCACTCAGGGTTCCTTCATTACTGGAGTTCACAGAAAAGTAATAAAGTGACAATTTCATCAAATTTAGACATAAATGACTTGAAATAAAAGACAGAAATTGCCCAAATTATACACAAAAGTAGACTGGATTGTTGTCAATTAAAACCAACCACTTTTGTGCTTTTGCCACAAGAGAAATGTCGTTCATGGATGGAAAAACTGAAACGTTTTCACAAATCAAGGAGGAAATATTTACATTCTTATATGCATCAAATGAAATCGGGATGAGCATCATTAAAGAGCAGCCAGCCACTGAATCTGGACCTTCTGAACCCGACTACCAAACGCTTACCAGACAAGACTCTGACATCTCCCAGGTGTGAAAAATCAAAGACTCAATCTAAAGTACTGAACCAATTACAGAAATGAGTGTGAACTAGAGATCTCTAGGTCTCTGAGAGCCGAGGAAAGATCGATGCCACTCCTGTTTGTTTCTAAAAAGAGACTCCAGCTAAAAACATTCCGGTCAGAAATTAACCAAATGAAAACACAGCATGTGATGAAGAGCAGGGCAAAAACCAGACAACCTCTGTAGAGCTGAAAATAATGAGGTAAAAAGCTCACATGCTGAGAATAATTGCTGGCTAAGAATATCCCTGAAATACTCTCACTTTCTCCTGCTGTCACTTCCATCTTAGCCCAACAATGAATATTTAAACACACTGATTTACTGGACTCAGGGAGTCTTGCTTAAAAGAGCAGAAGGCAGCTATTAACTCACAGGTGCCTCACTGTCATAAAAGTTTGAGATAAAAGGGGGAAACTTCTCAGCTCATTTATCACACGCGTTTCCTCAGCAGTTGCTGTTTTAGCCCCGTTCCCCCGGCGTGTTTATTAAGACTTTCTGTTCCAACAGCACCGGACAAGAGGCTGTTGACAAAGCTGCGCGTTAATCACAGTGAAATTGGTACAGAAACCAAGGAGGACAGGCCCCAGGTGACCATCTCAGGTGGAAACTATATTTAACCCGTGTACAATATAAACATGGAAAACAAGGACTGTTACAACTATTCTTGGTACAAGAATTTACAAATGAATACATCTAAGATGTCTATACACAACAAACTACGATACACAGAATTCTGACTGTTCAATCAGAACCAGCATTAACTTCTGATGCAAACGGAGTTACAGGACCTCCAAAACCCACGTGCATCAGTAAGGCCTCGTCTACATGTAGCTGTTTTCCTTAAAACAAATATCCACCCTCCCAAAAAATGGCGTCCACACCACCTCGTTTTTAGATAAAACTCCATCCACACGTAACTGCATAAGTCAAGCACATTCAAAGGCATGCCAGACCTGTAGGTGGCAGTAGTTCCCCGAATCCTATCCATTTCGTCTTCCTGCTCAACTTCAACAAAACATGGCACCTAGCTCTTTGTGTGGACTGATAAGGAGGTAGAATTGCTCTTAAATGTAGTTTTGGAGTATAAAGGTGACCTAGAATGCAGTTAATCAGCAATCTAAAACTGATCTTTGAGCCTCTATAAAGCATATAAATTTGTTGGAGCTTAAAATGTCCCAGGAGCCGTGAGAAATGGCCAACTAAAACACGCATAATAAGGCTCGTTATAAATGATCTGTTATCCCCGCCCACTCCACCAGTGTGTGTGTGTGTGTGTGTGAAATGAAACTACAGTCAGGGTTTCTCAGAAAGTCCCCACTCAAGCCTTAAATGAAATTAATTAATGGATTTTTTAACAAAAAAGCTTTAAAAACAATTAATATTTGCACTAGCCTACATATAAATTACTCAAATTTATTTGATATTTTTGCACCCTGGCACCTGTATTTGTATACATGTTGTGATTTTGTTGTTTGTTTGTTCAATAAAGTTCTGAAAAGAAAAAACATCCCCATTCAAGCGATGAGTTAAGAATGAGTGTGTGGCAAAGACAGACTGCTTGCATAAGGGTTGTAGAAGGGCTGCAGACCAACAAGGAAGAAAAATACCGGACTGGACCGGACCACAAGCTGTGGATCTATCTGGCATCCATTTCTAGTCTGGATTTTACCAGTAGCTATGTTCTGGAACCTGAGTGGTGAGTGCTTGTTTTTCTCTCTTTCAACAAGGCTGTTGCTAGCTGAAGCTAACAGCTAGCTGGTGCTGACAGAGGCCCGGCCAACCGTGGCTCTGCGGTAGCGTTGCTGCAACCAGCGTTTAAATACTGCTGGGCCTGAAGTGGGTTGGAACATGTAGCTGTAGCAGGAGTGGTTTCATTGTGACGTTGTTAGAAAGGCTTGCTCAGAAAAGGAGTTTTTCTCTCGCCTTGTTCAACTTTCTAATTGACATATAAAGTAGGTCACACACGGCTTTGACTTTTTGGCATGCTACTGTGGACCACCCAAGCTGTCTTTATTCAACAACAACAAGGAAAATGTTGGTTTGGATTCTAGGTCTCCTTTAAAGTCAACAAGCGTCAAAAAGTGCTTGAACGATTGATAACGCGAGCACAGCTCTGAGGGCGTCCATGTTGTAGTGTAAACACAGGTCGCACATGGGCTGTCAGCATCTTTGTTGCAGACAGTGACGTTGTGAAACCTAAAACTCCGGTTATTTCTGTCCACACAGAAACGCTGAAAACGGAGAAAACGCAAACCTGCACTTTGGCCGGAGTTTTTAAAAAGATTCATTTTTGTTGTGAAAATCTGCGTTTTTGTGTGGATGAAAGGCCGAATCGTAGAAAAATATCTTGGTTTTTTGAGATACCCGGCTACGTGTGGACAGGGCCTGAGACTCAACCATGATTCCATTGCTGCTTCCAGGGTTCTTCTGCCTTTTTTTGATGACCACTGCTGTAGTAGATTTTATGACTGATTTATCTGACCAGAGCAGTTTTGACCTTGGTTGGAGTCAAACAAACACCTAAATCAGAGTGGAGCCAACATTTAGAGTAAATTCCCAACATCTAAAACAGTTTTAACTACTGATTTTTTTCCCTTTAATTACCAAATGCCATGACAGGAATTCTTGCACCCAGACATGAAAATGGGTCAAAGGTGAAAAACGTTAGAAAGATTGAATGTCTAGGAGGATCCAGGGGCATGCTCCCCAAAAAGAAAATGTCTGGATGTTTTAGATTTTAAAGCATCAACCTGGTCGTCTGGCAAGCCATCCCAGAATCAAAATCTTTCAAACTGTCTCCACATTCTGTTGGACAACAAACAACGCACGTACTCACCGCTACGGATGTCAGTCAACGCGGCAGTCCGCCATACTCTGTTGAAGAAGACGCAAATACATCCTTTATCTAAATAAATGACTTAAGTACCGCTATCTGCTCTTGACTCAAAGAAAAGCTAAACAATCACGTTGAGATTCTTATTTTAACACAGAGTAGCAAAGCGTTTGTTTACCTTCTGCTAACGAGTTACGGCTCCTCCTGAGAAGAGGCTGAGACGTGTTTGGCCTCAGCTCTGAGGAAGGCAACAGACCGAACCGAACCTTGTGAGCAGAAGGTAAGCAAATGCTTTGCTACTCTGTTAAAATAAGATTCTTAATTTGATAAAAGCAGATCCACAGTATGAACATAACTAAGATAAGACCTGATTCTAACTGCTGACTTAGCTACATTTTAATCAAATCAGCTGGGTTCAAGCAGAAATCAAAGTCAAATCAAATCGTTGAACAAATGAGTCGTAACTGTCCTCAGGTCAGCTCACAAGTACAGTACAAACCAGCCAGGTACAAATACTCTGTTGCTGAACTATTGACCCAGTGCTGAAAATTCCAGCACCACGCCAACACAATGCCGATTTTTTTAAACAACACATTAATACTTCAAATGAACCTGCGATGTTTCTCGAAGAAGCAGCAGGAACCGCTCTGTTGTGCACATGAACACAGCATGCAGGCAGCAAGGGGTAGGAGGTCGAGCAGTTCACGCCAATAAAGACTTTGAGAATATTGACCGACATTTTCGTTGACAAATAAGAGACGAATACGAAAATTGACAGAAATGAAAATCCGATCAGAAAACTGAAAAGATGGGAGACCGGAAAAAAGAACCAATCAGCAAATGGTACAGGCGGGACTAGACAAGAAAAGAACCAATCAGAGTTCGCAGCCAGCCACTGTTTGAACAAGCTAGCGGCAACCAGACATCACATGTTTATGTTTATGCCGGTAAAAGTTAAGTCTAAGGGCCGTGATATACTTGCAGTTTAACCTCACGTTGGCGCAGGCAGCAGGCTGCGTCTTTGTTCACATACTTGCTGCTACATAGCGCTGCACTGCATGTAGTACCGGAGTGTTCCACTAGGGGGTAGAGTACTCAGACCGGATCGAGAGCCAGGGCAACCAAAACAAACATGGCGTCAATAAAGGAAATCAGTAACTGGTTCATTTTGAGATTACGGCAGAATAAAAGACAGCAGCGGTATCGCAGATGGTGTGAAAGACCTCTAAACCAGAGACGGAGTCACCATGGTGAGTGTGTCTCTCTCGTTTTGTCAACTCCACCTACCGGTTACTCGTATATTAGGCTACAGCATTCAGGCACGTCGCGTTAATTTCGGGGGACGTGCACAAACGACGCTTCAAATCAACGCAAGCTACGCGTGGCAGCCATTTTAAACACGCGTCGCTAAACAGCAAGTATATTACGGCCCTAAAGGGAGAAAATGTCCGTGGCTGGGAGGAAAAGCATTAAATATGAACGTCTGAAAAGTATTTGCTTGGTGAGTACACATCCGGGGTTCCCCCTGGTTTTAAAAGTGTTACGGTGTTGTTAGCAACAAGCGGGCGGAGCGATCAGGAGCAGCTTCAGCCGAATCGAGCTCATGGAGTGGACCTCTGACCAAACTGAGGCTGTTCAGAGAGCTCTTCAGAAAAAGTACCAGATTAATTGTTCATAATTGTAGTATAGACCCTGATTTCAAAGAGCTAAACTATCTGGTATCTGTTGTATCTAAACCAACTCAGCTCGTCCCTAAACTTACAAATAAAGTTTTCTTCAGCTGGAGGTGAAAAGGAATGCTGCTCATCCTTTTACAGAAGCTTTAATGAGCTCAGAAGCAGTAGCTGTTACATTAGCTGTTGCAAATAAAAAAGAAAAACACACTAAAATAATCCTATCCTGTGCAGCCTTTAACCCACTTGGTTCTGTGCATGTACTAAAAGGTTTTTAACATAATGTGATGCACACTAAAGAACTGCATCAATGCAAACAGCGCGCCCATAAATCTATATTGCTATAATAAACTGTTAAAGGAGACAGCTCCGATTTAATATTTAAAAACACAAATATACACAGAGATGAGACCAAACTAAACCTAAAACCAGTGAATTTGCACCAAAAATAAACAGACATCAGCGCTTTTGTTTTTAAAATATCACCAGGTTCCGAATACTCAACGCTTCCTTTAAACACCACTGAGCACCGAGGATCTGGTGATCATCGTCTCTTTGATAACCGCTACGTCTTCTTTGTTTTATGAGTGCAGAGCAGCTTTGCACAAGCGCTTACGTCAACAAACTCAGGGAAAGCAAATTTACCCAACAGAGAGCATTTCACACATAAATGGCTAAAGCTACGGCAGCGAGGAACAATTTACCACACATAGTAGTCCTCAGGGACGATCTGAAGCTAAAGGGTTTGGACGACCACACAAAATTACACATAATAATGTGTTTGTTACAGAGTTTCAACGTGGGACAGACTCCATTGAGGGGATATTATTGTATTATTTTAATTTAACTGAAATTCATCATCGGTTTGTTTTTATTCTATTACCTTCAGAATGTAGTTAAACTCTTAAGAAGTGAGAAACTGGAACATGGTGCATTTATCTTGTATTGTATACATATATATACATATATATATATATATATATATATGTATATATATATATATATATATATATATATATATATATATATATATATATATATATGTATACATATATATATATATATACATATATATATATATATATATATATATATATCAAAGTAAAACAATAAGTTAAACTGCATAATGTTGGATAAAAAGATTCTGTAGTCTCATCCTCAGACACACATTTTAGTTGTAGTTTGATAAATAAATATTAACAGCTAACATAAATATAAATATTTGTGTGTAAACGTTTATGATGCAAATGCAGGAAAAATGAATTCATTTTGCAGCTTTTACTCCTAAAAATATATATTTGTCCAATTTTGAGACATATTAGTTATGTAAACAGATCCTCTGATGTTATCCAGGCCAGTCTCTGTGTTGATGAGATGTCATTTGCACTAAAATCTGACATTCAGGGTGTTTTGCGTGTGTTTGTCTCTATCAAAGCATGTGTGCGGATTATATCAGATGCTCTGTAGTTGGCACGGAAACCACTTCAGCCCCTGATGTTTCTGTCCGCCCTCCCAAATATCTCTGGATTACCGTTGAACCACTTGATTGTGTGTCTGGGTTCAAAAAGCATGTCCAGCGCAGTTTACGTCTTTGCCGCTACAAAAGCAACACCGCTACTGTTTGTCTCTATCATTGATCAGAAAATATATGCTAAAAATGTTTTGGTCTAACCCTCGGACACCCGGCTTACAGATGTGTTGCTGATGGACAACTTTCACATCATCTGAGAGATAAGCAGCAATGAGATGAGGCCAGAAGTTCAACAGCTGGCCTGTCAGCGGGACGCTAATCCTGGAGGTGTTAGGGATACGGGAACATCCTCAGCTGGTTTATCCATTTGCTCATAAAGAGCAGGGCATATCACCGATGATGTGAAACGTGTCTGCCTGTGATAAGATGGACCTCTGACCTTTAGATCTCTGAGGGTAAAAGGTGTATCTGCTCACCGGGGACATATTGAAGCTTCTACTGTGAAGAGGGTATCTGTGACAAGTCACATGGTCAGTCACAACCAATAAGGTGCTCATTAGGATAACCAAGCTAATCAGATATTTTTATTGTGTGTTCAGAGTGTTCTCACATGCTCGGAAACACATCAGGATCACTCAGATCATAAATCCCGGCTGTGAAACATGTTGGATTGTCTTGGTCTGATTTTCAGGGGCAAACAAAACATGCTGCTTGTTGAATGTGAGGTCTAGCCAATCAGAAAGTGAGGTGAGGATTACTATAGCTCTTTTTATAAGACACACCATGCCGGCAAATCAGCATAATATTATAAGACCAGCAAAGCAGCAAAATTACCGCAATATTACTGTCAAGCGTGGCGGCACGAAAGCTGCAAAATTCCCGCAACGTGTGTCTTATGAACGCGCCATGATGGCATCACGTTGCAGGAATTTTGCAGCTTTCGTGCCGCCACGCTGGACAGTAATATTGCGGCTTTGCCGGTCTTATAAACGCAAATTAAGCCTTGGCGCAACAGCGGGTGGTGTCATGACCACGTGATGAATTAATGCCGAGCTCCTGCCGGGAACTATATTGAAAATGAAAGTAAACACGGGCTTAAATTTCATTTTATAAACAGACTCAGCTGAGATGGTAAACTGGAGCGATGCGGTGCTCCGGGAGCTTCTCTCCGTTATGCCTGCTGCACACTGGAAGCATCGGCGGCGCGGAACGGCAGCGGAACGGTTTACTCGCGACAATCGCGGCACTCCAGTGCACACCGGGAGAGTCAGCAGCGAAGCGAATTCACCGCCGCTCGACTCGCGAGATCACAAGATCCCTCGAGACTTCAAAGGTCACGGTTTGTTTATGCCGTCCGCCATTAAACCAAAAAGAAGGAACTCACGTTTGATATGTCATATATAATGCTTTTACTCTCCACTGCCAGGATTAAAGCCATGAAAAACACACCGCTGCACTTCTTTAACGATGCGGTACGTAAATAAGCCGTGAGGTCACACGTATAGACATAATCTACTGTACATAGATATGAAATCGCATCGTTGCAATAGACTTTTATTTTGAAAATTACCGGGCATTTTACACTGAAACCGAGTGTGATTTCCTGTCTAGCCCTATGTTAACTGCAGAAATTGATGCATCCCAGAAGCGGCACGCGGCAAAAATAGAACCCAATCCTATCTTTAGCGGCATGGCGTGCCGCTTCTGAGACACGTCTGGAAATTGCCGCATTGCGGCTGGTTTGTGACACCCCCATAGACTATAATGGATTGTATTTGAAGCGGCGACGTTCCGCTGCCGTTCCGCGCTGCTGATGCTTTTAGTGTGCAGTAGTCTTTAGAGCTGGAGCTCAGATCATCTGACAGTTCACGGAGACAGTGGAGGACAGACACCTTTAGCTGCTTATGAAAAAACTTAACGAGCGCAGCTTTGATCGCAATAAAAAGCAAGTTATGTCCAAGATAAACAGAAGTCCGCGACAGCGCAGAGACCGCCCCCATACCCCCTTTATGCCGCCATCGCTTTTATAAAACGGACATGATTGCACAACATTACCGGCACGGTCTGAGCTCTTATAAACGACCTTAGGCTACCAGATGCCGCATCGGCGTTGCGGCAAATTGGCGCAATTATTTTATAGAAAGGGCTTTTGTGACAAATTGGTTTGTGTGTAGTTTTTGCCAAGTTGCAGCACACCACACACAGTAGGATCAAAATTGGTATATTTGTGATTTTTTTATCACCCAGTGTGTGGTCTCATGGTTTGAAAATCATCCAACAGTTAAAAAAAAACCCGTGAGAACCGGGCGTGCACGTTTTTGGTCTGTGGGAGGAGAGAAAACATGAGCGTGCTAACTCAAAGAGCTAACTTCAAAGGAATGAAATTGATTTGCATTAGAAAATGAAATTTACACTCATGCAACAAGTGTTCATTAATATATTTTTTGTTTGGGAACAACTTTTATCAGCTTTGACATCCAAGCAGAAATGTCTTGTCCTAAATCAAAAGAAATGAAATTGATCTCAAATGATTTCTGCCTTCTGGAGCATTAGAACTTGAAATTAACTTACAAAAGTCCAAAGTGACACATCCATTTTGATGTTAATGCAAAAGCAAACTTTCTGGAACTGACGCTAAATTACGGTTAAAAACATCTGACTGCGTTTCCAAAATTAGTCTGAAGAAGAGAATCAATAGGATTTAAGGTTGTTTTCAAATGTTTGTTAAACTTATTTTTGATATTTAAAGTAGTTTTTCATTTCCTGGCAGCATCTTTTCGTCAGAATGGGGTTTTCAGCCTGTTAAGAACAATTTTTAAAAATTGGCTGGATAAAAAAAATCATCACAAGCGTGCAGCACATCTATTTTCATGACTTTGTTACATAAAATTTAAATATATTATAATCTAAATTACTTTTTGATATGCAGATATTTGGAGATTTTGAAAGGTTTAGGAGTTTACGCTGATCTATTTTTGTCAGGCTGAGCCTCTCAAACATGGCTGACTAATGATCCGGTGGGCTTGGCCATGGCAGGAGGGATCAGTGACAGCTTAATGAGGCCACAGAGCTTCCGCACTCACAGCGACAGCAGGATAAGGAACGCCGTGGTGCAAGGTAAAAAGAGTGGGCAGAGGAGGAGAGAGGAGCAAAGTGGAGACGAGACAAAGCAGCTAAAGGATGGAGACAGATAAATTAGAAAGTAGGGAGCATGCAGTTAAAATAAATGCACGGCATAAGGTTTCCCACTGACGTCCTCCCACTCCTGACACGCCAGGGATTCACTGTGCGTGCTTGTGGAGCATCCCCAACAGCTCAATGCTTTTAATTATCAAAAAGTGACAAATCAAGTGAGTTTTGTTGCCTCCTCCTGCCATCCTCCTCGTCCTCCTGTGTTGTCGTTAGATGAGTCACCCCACTGGTGATCATTAGGACGGGCCGTCCCTGTCACTGTTGCAGGAGATGGGAGTACTATGGGGGTAAAAGACCTGCATCAGCATTTTTGCATCCAGAAACGGACAATAGCAGTCAGAAACCAAGAAAGTAACTGAAGAGGGAATATTTACCAAGAAAGAAGAAAAGCAGAGTGAGCACTATTGGATTTTCTCCAACCTGAAAAACGACACTGTCATGTAACCATTCAACTTTTCATTTGAACCTTTTATTTGGTTCAGATCACTAAAACAACATAAGGATTAATAAGTGAAATTTAATTGTAAGGAATTAACTTTCAAAAAATTTAGATGGTGTTCCACATGGTTCCATTTCAGAGCCAGTGGTTTTCCTACTTCAACAATAAATAACAACCAGAACATTTTTAAAGGTGTCAAATATATGATGCTTTTATATTTAAATCTGCAAATATGTTAACAAGAAGAGTTGGTTCAAGATGTGTTTAGTCTCAGAACTCTCCTTAAACGATTTCAATGTGCTCTCCCTTATAATCTTAATGTAACTGATCAAAAAGAAATGTAAAAATTTGATGACCTCAACATTTTCTACTCTTATTTTGATTCCCATTTTAATTCTAAGGCGTGTCTTGATGTCCACAACCTTAAAAATGAATCTTAATGGGTTTTAATCGTGTACTTCTAACAAAAGATTAGTGCTGTCATGATATTAAATATTTTTAGATTAATTAATTATGACCTGTGATTAATTAATCTACGGTAATTAATCTAATTAATCTCATTTTTAATCTCACCTACTAATGGCTGAGAAAAGCCCTCATTTTGATGTATTTTTATTTAAATTCATTACATTATTATGGTAGACTAAAAGATTGAACTGGCTTTATAAAGTCATTTATTGTTTAACAGACTTCTAAACTTTCCCTTTACATCACCAAGGCAGAATAATACTGTGCTATTTTGTTAGTCTTGAATAATTAGAAAATAAAAATAAAACATCAGGTCCATACAGAATAATCTAAGTTAACACATCAAGGAACGCTTTTTTTGATCAATGCTAATAGTGATCACAGAACTTGTTACTAAAACATTTATCTAAAATTAAAATAGACCTGTAAGTTACAGTGCTGTAAGTTTGCATATCAACAGTCTATCACAAAATAAAAGGCTGAAAAAGCTTTAAGCACCCACTCTCTCACTTCTGACATGTGCTATGGCATGATAGTTAAATATAAATATAACTACATAAAATAAATAAAAATAATTAAATAAAAAAATCCCGACAGGTAGGCTAGAAAAGTCCCAGTAAAGTTATAGTTTAAAAATGAGATTAACTTGATTAAAAAAATAGTGCACTAAATGTGGCTGTAATTAATTAATCAATTAATGCGATAATGTGACACCCCTACAAAAGATCATTCTTTTTGAATGATTTGTTTGTTTTTAGAAGTTTAGACTTTTGTATTGTTAATTCTAGTAGGTTCAAGCAAAGGCTTTAGTTAGTTTAGTTAGTTAGTTAGTTAGTTAGTTAGTTAGTTAGTTAGTTAGTTAGTTAGTTGGTTGGTTAGTTAGTTAGTTAGTTTGGCCTTTACTGTTTATTTAACATTTATGCAGACATCTGATGTTGATCTAGACCAGTGATGATCAATTAGGGGCCAGGTCCTGCCAGTAGCATAATAAATTACACAATCTGATAACCTCAGATTCAGATTATAGTTAGGATTAAATCTCACTTGTAAAAATTAAAAGCTCAAATTTACTTGCTAGATGTGCACATTTTTGTTTAAAGCAAACAGGAACAAAAACAAAATGTCCAACTAAATGGAAGCAAAGAGATTCTAATCTATTCTATGTAACCTTTGTTCCTGGAGGTTTCTGAGCAATCTGTATGCCCAGTCACACACCATTTCTACCATTGCTCCCTCGAGGAAGAATTCATAATCTGCCCAACCACACGCAGTCTTTATCCGGTAGGTTTATTAGCCGTACAGAAGCCATTGTCTCGGGTGAATGTGCAGCTGAAACAGGACAATCAATTTTCTCCATGAGGCGTTAGGGGTGAGATGCCGTGCAGAGGTCTCTGTCTGCCGCCGTCTCTTCCACAAAGCCACAGAGGTTTGTGCTGCTTCATTGGCGAAGTCACCTCACAGGTCTTTCCCCTCCCCTGTTGCCTTCCCTCCTCGCCCCCTCTTCCTCCTCTTCTCTCTGCCTCATAAAGCAACTAATATATATTTTATTTTGAAAAACATCTCAAGGCTTTTTGTCTTCGTATTGTGAGTGTGTTTGCTCAAGATTCGGGGCTTGTGTGAGGTTGTGTACATGCAGTGCCGTGTGAGCGTCTTCGGGTATATTTTTTTGGGGGGGGGGGGGGGGGGGGGGGGGGGGGCTATATAACTCAAGGCCATCTCTCTGGGGACAGGCCCAATCACTACCCTGCTTTATAGTCTCAGGTAAAGCACAGTGACACATCTGCTGCATGCAGACTCATCGACTTGCACCATTTTTGCAAGAAAATTACTGAGATTCCCACACTTGGATGAAGTCCCGTTCTCATGTGCTTCCTTCTCCTCTTTGGAAAATTAGACTTGAGCTGTGCTTCAGAGTGTGTGAACAGATAGGGAAAAGCTCTGAGGTGATGATACAGGTGATAATGTATTACTCTATCTTACGCCAACCAAACACAACTCCTCAGTGGAGCGGCGAGAACTCATCTGTTGGTGTTTCCTTCAGTCCGTTCATGTTAAGATTTCCTTTGGCCAAAGAAGCTGAGTTATGAGGAGTAGTGACTGAAAGGCACTGGTAGTTTTGGCTTGTTTTTAGCCCCCCCTACTATTTCATTAGTGAAAGAAAAAGTGAAACTTATCTCCTTGTGCTTTCGTCTTTTTAACACCTTAAAGCAGGGGTTTTCAATTCCAATCCTGCAAGGCCGGTATCCAGCACATTTTAGTTTCTTCTTGTGCTGTCATGAGATTAAAATTGTTTTGAGATTAATTAATTATGACTAGGGATGCAACGGTACACGGTAAAATCCCGGACCGTTCGGTCCTCCCTGCACGGGACAATCTACCCTCGTGTACCGTGGGACTTCGGTTTTGTCATTATTTTCGCACTGGTCCTTTATTTCATGCTTTACACGGCACCAGGGTGCGTTTGACTGTCCAGGCAGATGAATTTCATTCCGTGTGCCCGCTCTAGTCTTGTCTGTAGATGCTCACAGCAGACCCCCTCCCTACCCGCGAGAAAATATCCAGTCACAGGTTTGACCCTCCCCACTGAGCTGAAAGTTTGAGCAAAACAAGCGCTACAGAGAGAAACTTAGCCACGGCGACATGCGATGCGCCGTTTTCATACAAACCTTCCATGTTGGAACGTTTCTGGTTTGCAGTTGAATATAAAGACGGGGAGAGAAAACGGTGAACTCAGAGGCTCACTTTATTTGACGCCACAACCACAACCCCTCACACAACACACTCCCGAGTCGGGACCTTCCTCGGAAATCCTACAATTCCAAATTACGCGTCCCTCCCGGTCCCGCTTCGGTCGCCCTAGCCTCTCACTGACACCACATTGAAAAGGCATTTTAAAAGTGACATTTCAGTTGGTCTGTGAACATATTATTACACACTGGACTACAAGTTATACATCTGAAAAGTTATATTATTGCGTGAGTAAAATAAAGTTAGGAAATTTCAGTTTTTCTTAAGCTTTTCTACACTTCAAAGTGGACCGAAACCATGACCCAAAAACCGAGGTATGGACCGAACCGTGGGGAAAGTGGACCGTTGCATCCTTAATTATGACCTGTAATTACTTAATCTAATTCATCCCTTTTTTAATCTCACCTACTAATGGCTGAGAAAAGCCCTCATTTTGATGTATTTTTATTTAAATTCATTACATTATTGTGGCAGACTAAAAGATTAATATATAACAAAAAACTGGCTTTATAAAGTCATTTATTGTTTAACAGACTTCTAAACTTTACCAAGGTGGAATAATACTGTGCTCTTTTGTAAGTCTGGAATAATTAGAAATTAAAAATAAAATATCAGGTCCATCTAGAATAATCTAAGTTAAAGGGGACCTAGAATGTAAACCAACATTTTCCTTGTTGTTGTTGAATAAGACAGCTTGGGTGGTCAACAGTAGCATGCCAAAAATTCAAAGCCGTGTGTGACCTACTTTTTATGTAAATTAGAAAGTTGAAAAAGGTGAGAGAAAACCTCCTGTTCTGAGAAAGCCTTCCTTAACACATCATAAGGGGGAGCCACGCCTCCTCAAACCTGCATGTGTCTGAGGCCTTCTGGGGAAACCAACCAATCAGCATGTCCTGGTCGAGTGGGAGGGGTCAACAGCTCTTTTCACTGAAGGCCTGAGTAAGGGGGTTTAGAATGGCCTGTATCAGGGCTCCTGGGACAGATGAAAGCCAAAAAAAATTTCTCATGCTTTTTGGAGGCTCAAAGCTCTGTTTTAGATTGTTGATTAACTGCATTGTAGGACACCTTTAACACATCAAGGAACACTTTTTTGAGCAATGCAAATAGTGATAGTGAACAGAACTCAAGAACATTATTTAAAAACATGAAAAAGTTGCACAGTGTGGCTTTAAACATTTCACATCTTAGGGATTCAACACATATCATTTTCCAGAAATAACCTGGGATGTTTCTCACAAAACCTTACTTTGAGTATGTCTTTTATAAATCTCTTTTCACAGGACTACTAAACTGTTTTCTCTTCATCCTCCATCTTTATTTCAGAAGTCTGGGACACCCTAGCCCGTAATGAAAACATCAAAAAATGAGGCACAAGAATAAAGTCTCGTTATATCTTGTTGCAGCTGTTGGTGACTGGTTGAAAAATCTGAATTGTGAGGAAATGTGCAAACTTTCAAGTGGAATCACAGCAGATTGGTACTTGAGACACTTGCAACAGGCTTTATGTGAACAACTATGTGAAATTCCCTTTTTGCAATAAAGCCAAAAGTTCCTAGTTGCCCTCTTTTCCCCCGTTTTTGTCCGCAACTAAATTGAGAAGCATTTGAGACAAGATGCCCACGATCAGTCTGAACATATCTTGTCTAGTATTTATTTTATTTGGGAGGGATTTCTCACTCAGCTGGATCTGCAGTGGCAGCCATCTTTAATTTACTTTACTCCAACAGTTAATTGTAAATCCAATGATCACTTCCTGAATGTTTCGTTAAAATCTGTCCAGTGGCTAGTGGAATATTTTATTTTGGCTTTTGGCAGCATGTAATAAAAACTATAGCTGTGAGAAAGAAGTATTAAGCTTCAAACTCTAGTTTCCAGGGGATAAAGGGTTCACTACTGCATGAAGATTGTTATAAGGCTGAAGCATGTGAAACTTTAATCATTAGAGCTCACCCTGGGATACTTTATTACCTTACAAGCAGCATGAATTGTTTTTAGAGTAACTTTTGCTAACCAAGCCCTCCTGGAGGAGGATGACGACTGTTACACTGAACTTTGGTTTGACACTCGTTCTGGTGTCAGAGTTCTAGTGTTAAAGGATTTTTACAAACATTTAGCATAGAGCCTGAGAATTCATGCAGCGTTTGATAGAGTTTGGCAAAGATCTCTCAGCTGTAAGACATCTGAAATCTGGTTGTGGATGAAACACTGCAGGCATGCTGCGAAGAGTACATCAAGGTGAATGACGCATCTGTACGCAAAAACATTCTCACAGTAAACAAGACTTCAGCTTGTGACTCACTACGACGCTCAAAACCACTACGCAGCCCCCTCAGCCTGATCGAGTTTTATCGTTTACAGGGCAGAGGAAGGTGTGTGCTTGAGCTGAAAAGGAGCATAAACCACACACACACACACACACACACACACACACACTCTCTCTCTCTCTCTCTCTCTCTCTCTCTCTCTCTCTCGTGCCCCTCCCTGATGGTGACATTAAACACTGAGCTGACTCCACCTTCAGACTGAGGAATAGGTCAGCTCCCTTGCTACCATCTTCCTGCAAACACACCCTGCCTACCACACACACACACACACACACACACACACACACACACACACACACAAAGAAATCCTTCTGGAAACCTCAGCCACCTTAAAGATCAAGTCACCCCCAAATCATCATTTTTTTGCTGATGAACTGTATAAATGAGTGTCAAATAGTGCTTAATAGATAGACGTGGTCATCACTTTGACATTTTATGAATCTTAGTTTTTTGCTAGAACCGTTAGTGTGGCGCCCTCTACAGGTCCTATGCTATTGGCTAAGGGGACGCTGGCCGCATTGCCACAGGTGGGTATAAAGTCTCAGCCACACTTCGGACTGGCTCAGCCCCAGTGGCCTCGGTCGACTCACGAACTGATTCGAAATGTGATTTGCGATAAGCGTGATCTGTCTTTGATTAGAAAAGCTTTTACGGAATGACGTGACAAATATTTTCAGGTGTGTTCTCGTATTTTTAACTTGCAGCAGCTGAAGTATAAACTGACATGAGCTGTGCCCTGTTCCTGATGAATGTGTTTGGTGGCTTCAGCACAAGAGCTGTTGATGAGATAAGGACGTTTGGTGGATGCAGGAGGAGGTTGTTGCTCTGTGCTCCTGTGAAGGTAAACAACATTCTCGGGACCCTTTGAACCTCTTCTGGCCTTCTATGGCACATTTTATGATGCTGGAAGACAGACCAGACTGCAGCAGAGTAATAAAGCCAGCCTCCATTAAACCTTTATTACTGAGGAGAAAAAATAAGTGGAGCGTCCACCACACCACGTTAAATAACAGCTTAAATTCTTATTGCAAATGCAGAGACAGAAATCTGATGACTATTGAGTAATCACATCTTTTTAATGCTAGCAGACCAAATACTGTTCATAAACAGCACAGGTAAGAGATTAACGCACCTTGTAGAGCTGCATTTAAGACTCTCATGTGTCTCAATGATCTTGATGATTGAATGTCTCTGACTGCAAACTGCAGAAGCTGCAAGTAACATTAAAAAAATGAGATCATATGGGTGAAACCTTCTTATTCACTGGAATTAAGCTGCAAAGGGTTGTATGTCAGTGAAAAGGGGTGCAATCATGAGATATCTGCATGAATCAGCCTAATCTGCTTGAACTTGGGGGCATTGTTGCACCCATTTATCACTGATTGAAAATTTCTGATTTGAGATACGTAAACGTATGAGAGGTGTTGTTCATAAACAGTTATTAAGTTATGAAATCAGGTTGGGCTCTGCAGTCTGAAGCAGCTCCAGCAGATGTTCCTCTGCTGAGGGTGCAGGTTTTCTGGCTGTTCATCTTGTGACGCTCCTCTCAGTGGGGAGCAGGGCCTGGCAGCATCATTACTCTGTCTGCAAAACCAGCTCCCATTCATTCAGCGCTTACAGGTTTATGTGTGTGACATAATTAAAGCCAAAATAAGCATTTTAGACATGAAGACTACAGGACTCTGCTCTTTTCTGAGCAGAGCTTTTAAAGTCTAAACAATTTATCATGTTTGTCTGAGGCTGGGAACATGGAGAGTGCAGCCCGGTGTTTTTCTGGGATGTAATCAGGCCACTTTTAGGAAAATAAATGCCCAAGTTTTAGATGACAGTAAGCTGAAGAAGATCTTTAAGTAATAAAAACTTAAAGAAGTAAATTAGGTCAGTGTGAGGAGAACAGTGGGTCATGATGACACACCATGTTGACCCCAGAGACCTAAACGTGTGAGGGAGGCTAAACTCCGTCGTCCACCTTCCTGAGAAACTCCTGTTTTTAACTGAAAGTAAAGCAACAAGCAAGCATGAGTCTGACATTTCTGGGGCAGCTGTCGGTGTGTGTGTGTGTGTGTGTGTGTGTGTGTGTGTGTGTGTGTGTGTGTGTGTGTGTGTGTGTGTGTGAAAGGCTAAAACATTAAATCGGTGTAACAAAATTTCGATGGCAACTACAGGTGAAACTCAAAAACTAGAATCTGGTGCAAAAGTCTATTTATACCAGTAATCCAGCTCAGACTGAGAGACCATCTAAAGGCTCAGGGACCCTTTGCAGGTGTTCTGGATTCATCAGCTGATTAGAGTGTGACACTTTGAGTCTAGAATATTGAACCTTTTCACAATATTCTAATTGTCTGAGATTCTTGGGGATTCTTAATGTGTAGCCATAATCATCACTATTATAACAAATAAAGGCTGAAATACCGTAAAACCTCTAATATTGGCCTGTATTCCATTACCGGCCGGGTCTCCTATATTTAGGGATGGGTACCTTTGACATTTGAATCGATACGGTACCAATTCCCGGTACCTATGAATCGATACCGGTACTTCACGGTACCTATTTTCGATAATTTTGAGTGTTTAATAATTATTTAAATCTCATTTTTAATTAAACATTTTTTTTTCTCAATATATAACCATATTTGATAAACATAACAATAAATAACATACAACTGTTTGTATTTTGTCATCGTAGTGTTGTACAAAATTCTTCAATATGAAAACCTTTAACCACAACTGTTTCTAAATGATGCAGAAACTAAAACCCAGCTCCATGCGCTCCTATTCCTCTCCTTTCCCCTCTGGACAAATTGTGTGATGGTGCGTCCTTGTAGTATTAGAAACTGCTGTGAACTAAATTTACTGTGTATCTTCATTCATTTTGCCGTTCTTTTTCAAACAGTTGATTTTTCCTACTCGGAAGTCGGAATTTCCGAGGAGGAAGTGAACGCACCATTAGCTGATAGCAATGTTAATGATAGCTAAAATATCAAGCTAACACTATCTTAAACATAAACGTTTATTTTGCTGCTGGAGCAGATTAAGATGATGATGCCTCACTTAGATCGTTGTCGCTGGTTTCATCATCACCCAATCACCCACTGCATTTAGTGAAGTGAAGCCAAACTTTATAGCGCGTGCGCTTTCTCCTAGTCGAAATTTCCAAGTTCCGAGGAGAAAGCGAACGCACCATTAGCGGAACAGGAGCTAAAATATCAAGATAATGTTATGTTAAACAGTTTATTTACCTGCTGGAGCAGATTAAGACAATGATGCCTCACTTATATCATTGTTGCTGGTTTCTTCATCACCCAGATAGCCATCCCATTTAGTAAAGTGGACCCAAACTTTAGAGCTCTTCCTCTGTGCCATGCTGCTTGCTCTGTTTACAGCTTGCCTGCAGCGACTAGCGACTTTCCGCTCAATCACCGGTGAAACACTTCTCGAGGGGGGAACACATATCGACATAACACCGGCGCTGCTGTCTATTTTGGCAAATTGCTGTCTCGCAAGTTCTCGTTAGGCCAGGTACCGAAACAAGGCACCGTTTCTTGTCACGTGAATCGGTACTCGGTCGGTTCGACGGAATTCGGTCGGTGCCTTAAAAAGTACCGGTTCCGGTACCCATCCCTACCTATATTAGCCGGTCTCGCTGTCAGCGGGGGTAAATAAAGGCCGGTCTCTAATAGTGGCCGGGCCTACTATTAGAAACAACATGTGTGGTTTTTTTTTCCGAAGATTGACGGTAAAGTGAGCCCTCACTCGATTTTTCGAGGCAAAAACAGCAGGTAAACAGTTTGATACTGTTTTCATGTGTCCTCACCGCAAATAGCTTTTAGAGTGCTAATGTTTTTAGCAGTTATCTCAGTGTTGTAACGTGGCATTAATACCTTAATAAAATCAAACAAATGTACCAGAACTGTGGATTTAAAAAGGCTTAAACGTTAGTTATAAGTAGATCCTAGCACGTACTCACCGTTAGCATTAGCTATCATTACGAGTTAATTACGTAACTAAAATAGCACATCTCACGAGCATAAACAAGACAACGGTCATTTAAAGCTTCTCCGGATCTCTAAACTGTTAACCAAACTGAAATAAAATAGGCTTTCAGACTCATAAAAGGCTTTTGGTTTGCAGTGTAATATGAGATTTGCCACACGAGATAGTTTGTTGTGTCGATCGCTTCAGCGTTGGGTAAATCCTCCAGCATGTATGAAAAGTCTGACTTTTAAAATTAAATGAGTCATAACCTAAAGGAAGATATCGTGTCTGTGCCAGCTCGTTTAGAACACTCACTTTCATCCGTCACGCTGTGTTTTATAGTAGAGCAAAACACTTCCTGTCCACTGTTTGAGTTCAGCGCCAGGGCAGGGTCACGTGAGTGAAACCCACCAATCATCACTTTTGATTTGCACGTGAGACTTCAGTCACCGCTCAGATAGACACAAAATCTTGTTTTTATTCATTCTACAGGTAGTTTATTTTGCTCAAATTGAAATATAGGCCTGCCTCTAATTCTGGCCTCCTTCCAATCAAGGCCTGAACCAGGATGCGCTTGAGTAAATAAAGGCCCGGGCCTGGATTAGAGGATTTACGGTATCTGGATTTGCATGGAATGAGTCAATCTCATAGATTAGTTTCTTCTTTTAAGTTGAATTAATGACATAAATGAATTTTTGCACCAGATTCTAATTTTTCGTGTTGTAACATATTTTTATGATGGTGTATTATTAGGCTTCACAGTTTTGAGGTTAAGTCCAAAAAATAGTTTAAAAATGAATCTAAAATGTTGACAAAAAGTCTAAATATTATTTTCAGATTGTAGATAACGTTTTGAGAAAATGTTAAAACATTTTCATAATAATCTCAAAATGTTTAGAAAGTGAAAATATAATGGAAATGTTGGGGAAATCGGATATTCTTTTAGAAAAAAATGAAAACCTTCATCTCTTTGTGGGAAAGCGCAGCGGGGGTGGGGTGGGGGGTGTAAGTCCACCTTGTAAACTTTCTTCAGTTCCTTAAAAAATAAACTTCCATCAGCATCCCCAACACCAGCAGCCTCCTGTCCACACTAACACACACGAATGATCAGCTGGAGCTGTGCTTGTTTTGGTTTTCAGTAACAACGCTGGCCTGAGTAACACATTTTAATCTTCTTCACTCTAACTCTTGGGCCCTTGGGGGTCGGGACCCCTAAGGGGGTCCCCATAAGATTCCAGGGGGTCCCCAAAATGTTGTCTTTGCTGAGGTTGTGAGGTTAACAAGATTTTATTTGTAAAAATGACATTTATAAAATCCCAATAACACACCCTACAGTATAATCAGAACTCCATATAAAAGTTATAACTCTGTATGTCTGTATAAAGTTTGTAAATCATCACATTTAATGTGTTTATTCATGTAGGTGTTGGGGGTCCTGGCTTGTCTTGGACAAGGGCAAGGGGGTCCTCAAAGAAAAAAATTTGGGAACCCCTGCTCTAACTTGTTGTTTAATGACAATAATAAATTATCCTGAATCTGAAAGAGAATCTTAAATCTTTACACGTCTGAGAAAAAAACATCAGAATAAATTATAAATATCAATTAAATTTATCTTTTTTTTCACACTGAGTTTAATT
>SSNS01000080.1:1157082-1197082 GCA_006937985.1 Aphyosemion australe
TCTCTCTGAGCTGAGCTAAATTTTACTAACAGAACCAACAATGAAATCTTTCCTGTGTGGGTTTAAAACATAAGATCTGCTTCATGTAGTAAAAAACAGCCTCTAAGATGTTTATTTGCTGTTTTTTGATCTCGGAACAGAAACTCTTCCAGGCCAAAAGGACAAAAATTCATACCAATACGACTGTTTCATCTTCTAGGCGTATTGCCCACATCCATTCACATTTTAGCTATGTGTCTGTTGGAAACTATTTTAGCAATTTAAATATTCCACATACTGAACCTTTGTTGTCAGCTTCCTGTGAAAAACGTTTATACCGCTCCTACCTGATCTACATTATAACTGGATTAGAGCCCAGTCCCATTGTATCCATTTCAGTGCTTTCCCAGCGTTTCCTGGCCTCCACATGACAACACATTACTTTTTGCCCATCCTTGAACATTTTTAATTCCTCTAACCATAAACTCTTTTCCACCCATAGCTAACGTCCTCTGGGTCTTTAAAACATAAAGATCCTCAGGTGCAAAAACCCTTTTATCTTTTTCCCAAGGAGAGAATCCCTAAATCTCAGCTCATTTAATCAAACTTTGATGGGATCTCAGATATTAACCAGTTTTTTTTTTTTGCATGATGGCTCAATCTCCTCTTTCTAATGATTAACTTTACTGGCTTCAACTGTTCATAATTTCATCTTTTTGTCAGGGAGCTGTTTTAACCTGAAAAGCACTTTTCAGCCCGATTCTGTTCCTCATTATCAAAAGGTGGAAATTGATTTTCATCCAAATTAGGTTTGCTCCCATTAATGAATATTTTACAGGAAACTTGCAACACTCAGTGATCAGCTTTATCTCTGATAAAAAAAAAAACATTTCTTTACCTATAATTAGAAGTTGGTTAAGCATATCACTGAAGAAATAACTGTCATGTTTTGGGATTTTGACTCTAAACAAGATGCAGAAGTTTAACGCTGGTGTATAACACACCAGCTGTGAGGAGTAAGCTGACCCTGAGGATTGAATCATCCTGATGCCCACTCAGATGTTTCGTCTCACAACGTTTCTGAATTAAAGAAGGCATCTGTCGAGTAGATTTAATGAGATGTTGTGTTAAAAAAGACAACCTCCAACTTGTGCTGCTGTAGACAAAAGTACAGTAAACACACACACACGCACACACACACACACACACACACAGTAATAATGTTTGTTTTTTCTAACTAAATTCTCAGAAATGGTGTGAAAGCTAACCCTAACCCTTGTTTCAGTTCAACCACTGCATTATATTTCTGTCTGAGTTCCGATGATAAACAAGACATCGACCTTTTAGAGGCGTTTGTACATTCTGAATTCACGTGATATACAGTCTTTGTCTGATGAAATTTCATTACAGGTTAAGACAGATGCAAACCTATTAAAGAGGAATTGGGGCGATGGTGGCAGAGGAGTTAATTGCCCGCCCCACAATCAGAAGGTTTCAGGTTCGTGTGCTGCTCAGTCTGTCACTGTCATTGTGTCCTTGGGCAAGACACTTAACCCACTTTGCCTGCTGGTGGTGGTCAGAGGCACAGACATATATACGTAGACGCCTCGTGGACTGGCGCTGCCTATTGGAGCCGCCGTAGTGGCCGGCCGCCATCTTAAATGGGTCTCCATTCGCCCCCATTCATTTCTACTGAGGAAGGTGCTTACCCAGCTAAAAAAACTCATTTTATCAAGCTTTTTCACTAATTCAAACACGTTATGGCATGATAATTAAAATACAAATATAATTAAACAAAATAAATGAAAATATATATATATATATATATAAAATCCCATCAGGTAGGCTATAAAAATGTATAGTAATCCCCCGTGATCTGTTATCAATAGTACGCCGGTTGTTTCAACTGTAGGCTGCACAAAAACGGGCATAGTTGCTCACTCTGCATTGACTTTGGACAGTGAGGAGACCCATCCAATATGGCGCTGTTACGCTCGCCAGCGCCCAATGGGGCGTCTACGTATTCATGTCTATAGTCAGAGGGACCGGTGGCACCAGTGTACGGCAGCCTCACCTCCGTCAGTGCGCCCCAGGGCAGCTGTAGCTACAATGTAGCTCATCATCAACAGGGTGTGAATATGTGTGTGAATGGCTGAATGACTGATTTTGTTGTGATATCAAATACAGGCCATTTACCATTTCCATGTGTTCTTCTGTAAAAGTCTGTACAGCTTAACTCAACATTGTTTTAAATAAGCATTTTGGGTAAAAGTGTTTTATTATAAGAGAAGTTGGAGGAAAAAAACAGCTCAGTACCATAAAAAACAGGAAAATCCAACTAGTGAATGAGGTTCATGGGCTTTAAGACACATGGGTAAGAGAAACTGAACCAATATTTTAAATAAAGCACAAAGTCAATCCTGAAAAAATAGGTATGTAGGGTTTGAAATGTAATAAATTAAGCTTGTTGCAGCTAATTTAATTAATCTGTTTTGATAATCAGGTGATTGTATGCAGGATGCTGGTGCCAGAAACTCACACAGTGGTGTGTACAGATAAATCATTAAAGTGGTGTAAGAGTGGCACCCTCTGGTCAAATGTGGGTACTGCAGCCCATTTTCCAAACACAAGTGACTTTCTCATGGCTGTTGCCAGCTACCAGAAGATTCTAGATGACGAACAAAGACGAGTCATACACAGCAAGTTGATAAGTAGAAAAATACATTTTACTGTAATATCCAGTTGTTGGTAACTGAAAAGGTAGCTTGAGACATTTTTAGAGCTGATTATACGTGTCTTAAGCCTGGGACACACAGGAGACAGACGCGCCGCGCCGCGTCACGCCATCATTTTAAAAAGAAGCCATTAGAAGCCATGAGAGTGGCTACACAGGGAGCGCAGCGTCGCGTCCCAGAAGCGCCGGTCTGCGCAGAGGCGCTGAAGATAGGCGTCAGTTCTATTTCAAGCGCCGCGGCGCGCCGTGGAGCGGCTGTTCCTGTTCTCAAGTCCCACGTGATGTTGTGACTATCGTGTGACTTTCCAAGAAGCGTTCAGCGGCGCGGCACTTCCTGTGTGACCATTTGACTTCCCAAAACCGCAGCGCTTCCGTGGCGCAGCGTGCCTGTCTCCTGTGTGTTCCAGGCTTAATTCACCGTTAGCATTGTTAGCGCAACGTTAGCCTCTAGCTTTCTTCACCCGATATTAGAGTAAAACATGTGGTGGCGTCTTAGAGATACAAGAAGTAACTTCTGGGTCACTCCTGTTGCCGGCTTAGGATCGTTACAAAACGCTGCTGCTGTGGAATTATAAACCCCGATGCTGCAGCACAGGCTCAGCCACCCCTCAGGCTCAGATATTGTAAACAGTGACTATGTCCCACTTTGGCCATTTTGAAAGGAGAAAAACTGACAACAACCTGCCTAGAAGGAAATCTGTTTCAATGTAACCTTCCTTCCAACATTAGACTGTTATGTGATTATTTCACTGTATAATTGACCTTTCGCCGAGCCCCGCCCCCCTTAGTTACTGTTGCTAAGTCCAACAAACAAGTGGGTCAAACACTGTAGACAGACAGAACAGAAGTAAACAGATGCGTGTCAGCGACATTTTTTGGAGCAGTTCCTCCACAATATCACCCAGATCGAGACAAAAAGGGTTACAGTATGCAGTGGAGGGATACATTCAAAATATAAAAATACGTGTTGGCTTCGCGTAGCGGGGAACAAGGAGTTGGGAGTTTGGAAGGAGGCGGAGTTTGGAAGGAGGCTGGCATCTGGGGGCGCGTGGATCTGAGGAGCGGTGGCGGGGATGCGGTGTGACCAAGACGAGTCAAGTGGCGTGGCTGTGGAGTTAGGCTGGTTGGTTCGTGAGTAAGGTTTACTCGGGGACTGGTACACGGAACATGGACCAAGAGGAGCTCATGCATGAAGAACACACGATGGCTGAGCGAGTGAGAGGTGAGTGAGCCCTTTGGAGAGTCTGGGAGGCGGAGCTCCGCCCAGCCGTGGGCGGGGAGCACTCATGCTTGGCTGTTGCTGGTTGAGCTCGATGAGGAGGTTCTGACAATACGCAACAAAGGAGACACGACTACTCTAATGCTTAGCTTCACCATCTTGTTTGAAGTTGTCGGACAGTAACAGTTGCTCTGATGTGTGATTGGACAATAGCCGTTTTGGAGGTGGGGCCGGTGAAAGGCTAAGTGTGCCTTTAAAGCTCTCATTTACTTGTTATTTCAAATACATTAGCAGTGGTCTCAAACATAAATGAATGCCTTGTGAGTCGTTCTCTGTGGAAAACAGCTTTGGCACTCCTGTTTCAGGAAGTAGAAGTTAGGCGTAGTGAGGGGCAGAAAACGGCAGGATTTAAAGTCTTACTCATTGTTATTTACTGAAATTTGGACATCTTGCATCTGATTGAATAACTCTACCAATGACTGTTTGCTTTCTAACGTACAAAAATAACACAAGCCTGGAGGAGTTCCGCTGTGTTGTGGAGTTGCTAATGCTAACGGTTAGCTTCTACTAGCCGAGATGTTCTCTGCTCTCTCCTGGACGCTAAACCAACAACAGATTTCCTCGCCGTGAGTCAAGATGGGTGAGTCCATGAATTTCAGTGTGACGTAGAACTGCGTGCCTTTTTCTGACCGGAGTCTGACCCGTCTATTTCTATCTGCGCCTAAAGCAGGAAATAGGGGTAGAAGACTATTTTCATGTTTAGCCTGTAAGTGAAATGCAATCATACCAATCATATTTAAAAAAAAATAAGTAAAAAATGGTTTCTCAATGAACTTGGTCTTTTTCAGGTTCTCTAAAGTATTTGGATTCACCGAGGGGACTTTGAGAACCACTGATTTACCGCGTGTTGATGTGGAAAACAATCAACAAGAAGAGAGAAATGAATCATGTCAGATATTTAGACTGTTGGGTTTTACATTTTGTACGTGACAACTCTCATCACACATGCCTAAAGTCTTAAAGTTTAAACAGTTTAAATGAATCCAGTCCAATACAGTAAATTACAAACAGCCAGGGTTTTAACACAAACGCATTCAGCTTTCTAACCAATACATTTTTAAAACAGAGTGAACCTTAAATCATACTAAATTTGTTGATTCAATAAATAAACACACAGATTTATGTTTCCCATAACATTCTTAAAGAATATTTTAAACTGTTTGCATAATATAAAGGTGAGCATCCGAGGCTGCTGCTCATACATTTTTCTATCCAGGTCAATATTGGTGACGGATTGTTAATAATAAAAATTCTGCTAGTTGCAAACAAACCTGCAAGCATCATAAAACAGCTCATAAACCAAAATGTCTGCTGTGAGAAGCAAAGGGCTGCTTTATTGGCCCACTGGCTCAGGCCTTCTAAAATGTGCTGTGCAGAGTCCGTCGGCGGGCATCTGCACTGGCACACACACACACACACACACACACACACAGTCAGACATTTTTATATGTAAGCTGGATGATGGATTACATGGACACAGATACTTGATGTAAAGAGAAGATAACTGTGTTCAGTGCAGTGATGTGTGCACCCTAAAACCCCCAAGTGACCACCTGGTAGACTTCTTCCACAGCAGGATAGCAGGTGTGGAACATAGCGAGTCAAATAATCCCCAAATTTCTTTAACGAACAGCAACACACGGGGTGATGTAATTAGGCATGGATCCACTAAATAACAGACTGAGGTTTGATATCTGTAATTAAATCAGCAGATATGGAGTCACTCACATTCCGCAGCTGTTCAAGCGTCTGAGATCTCAGAGCCTATTAATATCTAATAATTCAAATACAGACGTTCATGCAAATCGTTGCAACATGTAATGCAAAGTAAACTGCTGCAGATTTATATAGATTGACTGCAGCTTTAACACCGATCATTAGATCTTCCTATAGGTAAAAATCAATAAATGACTGAGCAAATATCTTTGAGCCACTTCTCATTTCTTTAAATTGTGCTGAGAAATAGAAAATATGTTAAGTATTTTTTTCTCTGTGCAAAGATGAGTAGAAATGTATTCAAGTAGGGTTCAAATGCAAAGCTTTTATGAATTTATAGCCATCATTTCTTGTAAAACACAATCCTGAACTCCTTCAAGGACCATTTAAATCTCATCTTTAGGTCGTTTTCATTTTCTGCCACCATGATTGCACATCAGTGCTTCAGTATTGGTAATGTCTGGTCTTTGGGGGGGTGCAACAGTCTGTTTGGGATATTTGTCTTGCTGTCAATCACTTTCCAGAATGGTGGATTAAAATCTGATAGTGTTCTTTGTGCTCTTTGTGTTTTTCCATCAGTTTAAGATCTTCAGCACCACTGGAGGAAATGCAGCTCCACACCATGAAAGCGCCTCCTCCGTGTTCAACACAACATCTGGATGAAAACAACTTCTATGTGTTAAAACAACACCTGCCCTTTGAGTTTAGAAGCCTTTAAAGGTGATTTTAAAAAATAATTTAGAAATAATGATAACTATCTTTGGCCATTCATGAGGCAATCCACATCGTATAGCCAAGAAAACACTGCAAACTGCCTCACATACCTTAATACCTAAAATTTCCTACATTTTACCAGAGGCACACTCAGAAAATTTTGATAAGGGTGGCCAGGGAACATTTTGGGGTGGCACACCAAATTGGTCCTTGTGGTAGCTCTGGAAGAGTTTAGCCTGTGGCGATGCATTACATGCTCCTTTATTCTTTTTTTATTAAAAAACAATATGCATCCAAAACACTTACCGTAATTTCTTCACTATAAGGCGCACCTGAATATAAGCCGCACTAGCTAAATTTGGGGGAAATTACAGATTGTTCCATATATAAGGTGCACCCGATTGTAAGCCGCAGGTGTTTTAATGTTTAATTACCGTATATAAGGGTCCCTGCTACCACGGAGGGGATTGTCGGGACCGCAAAGCGTCTCGTTTTTAACATTTGAGAAACACAATCCTTTCAATCAATCAATCAATCAATCAATCAATCAATCAATCAATCAATCAATCAATCAATCAATCAATCAATCAATCAATCAATCACACCTTCACATCTTTGACCTAGCGTAGCTGCTACTTACCAAAAATTCAAGATTTATGGTGTTTTTATCCTCCCAAGTACGCTGGGAGATATGATGAAATATTTCGTCTGTACGATAGAAAATGTCTATCGTTTTATATGAAGCTCTATCGTTTACACCACGATTCAGCGTTTTACGGCAGTATTTTACGTCCTGATGCACCTTATGGCATGTCCATGCACGCGCGGCGCGCCACGCTAGCCATGCATTAACAAACATGGAGGAGGACGTAGCGGACATGTTTTAAGACCAGGGTAATTTTCAACAGGATGACCTGCCAACCCAAACAGAGGAGCTTGTACCTAAAAGAGGGGCAACTTCTGTTGTATGGATGTGGTTTGGGTGTAGGAAAGCCGACGCGGACCAGAAAGCAGTTGTTCGTAAAGTTTGCCGGTTCCCGGTGCCAACAACAGACTTCAACACTACAAATTTAATTTATCACCTGCACAAGAACCACGAAAATGAATACAGAGAGAGTCAACAAGCAAAAGCTGTAAAAGCAGCGTCGAGTGGTAGCGTAAGCGCCTGGGACGTAATTTTGGGGGGGGACGGGGGGGACATGTCCCCCCCCACTTTTTCAAAAGGCAGTTTTGGTCCCCTGCACTTTTTTCCGTCCAAAAACAATATTACGTTCCATTAAATGGATTTGGTTGAGCACATGGGCGTCGCACCCGTGGGGGATGTGGGTGTTTTAACACCCACACTTTTCCAGCAGTTTTGCTCAAAACTTTACTAACAGTCTGGTCCCTCCGTGTTTCGCTCGCTGTTTCCCCCTCTCCCCCTCCCTCTCCTGTTGATCACTGAAACCCGCACCTCTGCGCACCGGTGTTACGTCAAAGATTCTCGTACGTTCCATCATTGATATGTTTCTCCAGCTGCTCCGCGCCTCCGAACTGAAAAAATCGTGCGCGCTCATTACAAGCTGCACTCCCAGCGCGCTCTGCTCACACCACAAGAGAACTATAGCCTTGTTGAGCTCAAACATCTTATTTGAGCAAATCTAGAGCTTTAAGTGGGCCCCTCCCGATACGCAGAACACGCGCTCCATGAGGGGCCTCGTTTTGCGCACGAGTACTCATTCTCTCCAAACGCGCAAAAGGTGCATCGCTGCTGCGCGCCGCGCACACAGCACCGTCAGCTACCATTCGCCCAGGCAGGAGGAGAGAACAAAGAGACGAGGTATCCGACACCGAGCACGCTCCCGCAATGATTGACAGCAGCAGCATCTGAACAACCAGCGGTCAGATGCGCCGACAGGCAGGTGGAAACATGGAGGTGGAGATGCATCCAAACGGATGAGAATAAGCACAAGAAAAAAAGTCAGAACAAGAGGAGGATGAGCTGCACTTGAAAGTGGGAATGTTGATAAAAAAAGAAAAACTTTGTGAGCATAAACATCCCAGCTGCTGCTGATCATGAGACAGAAGAGACGATGATTCTGTCTGGATGTGGACTGGAGAATATTTCACAGCAGCTCTGATTATTTATTAAATGTTTTGTTAAATGCACAAACCTTCACTTCTGTCCTGTTGTCTCTGGTTCACAGCCTTCCAGTCCAATAGTATCCTATAATTAGTTGTTGTAGTCATATTTACATCAATTTCATTTGATAATTTCCCATTGAGAGCAAAACAAATCTTAATCTGCTTGTCTGATAGATTTCTGGTCATAACAGGGCCGATGCTGAAGTCTGACCTTAACCCTAATCCAGCTGCTTCTGCTGAGTGAAGCTTGAGGCTCATCAAAGGCACAAGAACACCTGAGTGGCACTAATTCAACCTAAAAGGTGAAACTAATCTGAGACAGACTCATTCCATTCAAAGCCAGATATTTCAGCCTTTATTTGTTATAATTGTGATGATTCTGGCTACAGCTGATGACAACCCCACATTCAGAATCTCAATTCAAATATAGTGAAAAGGTTCAATATTCTAGACTCAAAGTGTCACACTCTAATCAGCTGATGAATCCAGAACACCTGCAGAGGGTTCCTGAGCCTTTAGACGGTCTCTCAGTCTGAGCTGGATTACTGACATAAGTGGACTTTTACACCAGATTCTCATTTTTGAGTTTCACCTGTAGACCACATTAGAACTGCCTCTGCTAAAAACTACAATACTTAGATTATTCAGAGCTTAACTAGATTATATTAGACTAACAGCAGAGTCCTTAAAGAACAGTTTGTGATTGGTTAAACCTTTATTTGATTTGTGACAGTTCAACAAATGCAGATTTCAGAACTTTATTGCATCTGACCCACCTTAGGTCTGGTCTAGGGACAGACAGATAATAACAATGGTGCTCAGTGGGGCTGTACCGTCTTCTTGCCCCCAAGTCAAAAGCTGGGGGGCGGGAGCTTGGGCACGTGACGCGTCAAGGGGTCTGTAACTTTATATAACACCCCCCACCCCAGATGCACACAAGCCTGCTGTGTCCCCCCCACATCTGAAATCAAAATTTCGTCCATGGTAAGCGCTCATAACAAACTCCAGACACAGACGCTGCAACAGGCGTTTAGCCGTGGTGCACCATATAACCACAGCTCCCGCAGATGGCATGGTTCCAATCTACACGGTCGAGAAACGTGGGTTTTGTGAGTTGGTGCAAACACTTGCAATTTTATATTAACTATGAATTTAATTAAAAGAAACTATGCTATATTGTTATGTATATCGTTTTCAGGATATAAAATGAGCTATATTGGGATATGACATTTTTGCCATATCGTCCAGCCCTAGTCCCGAGGGAAGGATCAGAAGTCCGCATCAACTTGGTGATGCGCATTTGTAGTCCTGGACGTATTTTCACACAAGACCTAAAATTACTTTTCCCCCATTCGAAGATAAGCACGTTCTCGGCATCAAAATGCATCTTTAAAATTCACGAACATCATATGTGAAATCCATAGCACATTAAAAAAACGGTATTAGAAATAGCGTTTTTAGCCCCATTTTTTCATTCTTCCAGGGACCCATGACCCGGAAGTAGATCGGTGTGACTTAGCTTCCCTAGTGCGCCCCTTGTGACCGTTAGCTTTAAAAACTGTAGATAAGCCGCACTGTTGTGTAAGCCGCAGGGTCCAAAGCAAGGGAAAAAAGTAGCGGCTTATAGTCCGGAAAATACGGTAACTCAAAATTGAGAAATACAAACATTTCAAAAAAATTACATTTCAATTATTTCAAATTTTATTTCAAAATGTTTTTTATTTGCCTGTTGCTGTCTTCACCAAAAACTATGGAGATATAAACATTTTTGGAAAATGGTGAGCAGCAGAAACATATACACATTTTTTTAATTCTGATTATTTATTTACTCATTAATTGTATCATTTTTTATTGGGATTTACATTCATGTCTTGATTAAATAAGGTGAATTTATGGTTTGAGTGAACATTAATATGATTTATTAAGAACACTGGTCTCCCCTGGGGTGGCCAGCAATTTTCTGGGGGCGCCACTGCATTTTACTGGATTTACATTTAGTAAACCTTTCACATCATCTTTAATTTTTCCATATATTATAATTTTGGCAGAAAAAATAATAAATTCATGCTTGATTTGACCCCAGATGCACAAGAAGTGCAGCGTTTGGCTGTTGGAGATGATTAAGTTTTAAATCACCACAAAAAAACCTGTAAATAACTGTATACAGCAAAAATGGAAGCACTGCAAGTCTATGAAATAATCTTCACATGGACTGCTATGAAAGTTTAACTGCACTGAAGCTGTTTGAATGGTAGAGAAGTAATTCTTTACACAGAAACACACTTTAAAAGCTGCTTTTAGGCTTGAATCATTAAAAAGTCATAACTGTGACAAAACAAACAGCGTTCATATTTCAGTGAGAGACGAGCACTATCTAAAAAAAGGTTTGAAAACTTTAAACGTCTGGATTAAAGAAATATCAGATCAAAGTACGTGTCGTTAGACGGCAAATATAAAGAAACAAGGGCTTGATTAAAATATTTATATGACACAAAAGATCACAATCGTTGTCAGAAATAAGAGAAATATCACATTATGGCTTTCAACAAGAATGAATTAATAAATGCAGGAGATAATACTAAAAAATGCTTAATTTGTAGGGATTGTTTGTAATCTAGATTCTGTATCAAACAGACTTTATTCAAAAAAGTCAAATCAACCATTATTGAACGTCTCAGCGCTGGTCAGCACAGTATTACTAAATATATGCTCCGTGTTCCTCTCGCTGAACGTAATCTGTGTGGAATTACCAGAGTCTGCGTCAGAACGGGACATCTGGTCAGCCTAAAGTCATGTTGCTTCCTGCTGAACATACAGACAGATTGTGGCCTTGCATAATCAGACAGTCTGCAGTACGAACAGGAGAAACGTGTCTCTGGATTTATATCACAGCCTTCTAAATGACCTGCCTCATTTTCAGATTGCTGCTTTACGTTGATTTAATTCTTCTCAGTCTCCCTGCCTGCGCTTTGCAGCATGTGTTGATGCACAGAGTGTGGCTCAAGTCTCTAATCTGTAATCTGCTCCCTGTGCACTGCAGCATTAACATATAGAGAGATTTGAGATTGTGTAATATTCACTCTGCATCTTCATCTCGTATAGATCTCACAGCTGCTGCTGCAGCGGGTCGGAGCTGAGCGGCCCGGTGCTGAGAGGCTAATTGTCTGAGATGCTGCTGAGATGTAAGTGACTGCGTGTCGCAGCAGCAGAGGCCGAGTCTACGGGGACACCTTTTCAGAAACGTTGATGTTTGTGCAGAGAAATGAGATCTGAAATGACCTGAAACCCGCTTTGAAAGTGAGGTAAAGTTCTGCAGTAAATCTAAAAGCCGCTGGGTAAGAGGAGGGAGAGTAAAAGTGTCCGGTAACTGTTTCAGGACAGAGGCTGCCTGCTACTTTTTCAGAGTTAGAAAAACAACAAGAAGCAGTCAGCTGTCACAGCTGCCAGCAGCAGGAGGAATAGGGAGCAGGAACAAGGGATTCACCATGTTTCAGCTCAACAACTGTCAGTGTGTCAGAAACTCCTTCCCTCAGAGCCAATGCAATGCTCTGGCTCTTAGCCTCACCGCCCTTCTGTTTACAGGCAGACAGGCAGCGGTTAAAAGCCACTGCACTATGAGAGACGGTTGCCATCTTGGTTTTCTGCACAATTAACTGTTGAAAAGATTCGTCCCGGTGTTCAGCATTCCCTTTACTGCCGCTGACTGAAACAAGTTGTTACTTTTACTGTGAATATGATGTGTTTAGTGAATCATGCACAAAATAAAAAGGTAAACTTTTCTCACTGGAATTAACAAAACAGACTGAATGAATGAATGATTTAAAGCTTGCATTGCAAATCTGCAAACAAGCGTTTTGAACAGTCACGACGATCTCACCAGGTTTCTACATGGTCAGTCTCCTCCTTATATTACTGAACCGTTATGCCCCATATGCTCCAACCCGAGTCCTCAGGTCCACAAACTAGAAGCTTCTACAACAGTGGTTCTACTTCATATGGGCTTTGCCCTTTAAGGCCAATGCTGATTGGGTTATCTTCTTAAAAGTCACTTATCCTGAAGAGCTTTAATGGATGCCCGCCTACTGGGTGGGCCATGGTCCTGTATAAGAGAGACCGAGGAGCTCAAAGAGCCCCCAGAACCAGTGAGGTCCGTGGTTTTAAAGTGCTACGCCCATACTTGTAGAGTCTAGGGTTACAATACGTAACCAACGTTCTCAATTCTGGTCCTGGAGGGCCGGTAGTATCCAACATGTTTTAGTTTTAACCCACTTGATTTCAATCAGCAGGTGATTAACAGGCTTCTGTAGAGCCTGATGAGCTGCTGCACAGGTTATTCCACAGAATCAAGTGTGTTGGAGCAGAGAAACAACTAAAACATGCTCGAGGACCAGGATTGAGAACCACTGATCTAGACGTTCCAAAGACCAGATAGAAAAGTCCAGGTGATCCATCTTTTCAGGTTGTTGCACTTTGACTTTGAAATAAACTTCCATTTTTTTTACATAGTTTTGACAGTCTGGACACCTTTATACAGAAAATATTAGAATCATTTCATTTGCTAATTTAACTACACTGAGTCTATAGTTGGAATTTCAATTTTTAACATTTATTACTTTTTCCTCTCACTTATTAAATAATTTTTGTTTTGATTGCTTTTGTAATAATTTAATCTCATGTTCTTGAGTAAAATAAGGAAACAGGCTAAATCATCACAAACCTTTGACATCACCAAGCAACTTCTGAGTTCACACACACACACACACACATGGATGGTGCACATGGCGTTTACAATTGAATTGGCTCCAGTATTAAGTGTTGAATTGCACAAGCAAGATGTTTAAACTTACAGAGGCTGCAGATCTCTCGTTGTATGAGCAGAGCATGCCGAGAATCCGCTTGTAATAAACGCACACGTTTATTCTGCTCTAGCGGTGCAGAGCAGTTCTAACGCATTCCAAAGTCAGAACTGGCAACAGAGCCAAGCAGAATACTGACGTAACACCGGTGGGCAAAGGTACGGGTTTCAGTAGCGTCTTTTATAAAACAATGCCGCCAATTTGCCGCAACGCAGACCTATGCGGTAATATTACGCTGATTTGCCGGCATGATGTGTCTTATAAAAAGGGCTAAAGAGGAACAGGAGGAGGGGGAGAAGGCACAAACAGCAAGTGCGTCAGAGGGGACAGACTGATGTTTTAGAGCAAAACTACGGGAAAAGTGTGGGTGTTTAACGTCGTCATTATAAAAGGTGTACGCCCACATCCCCCTTAGTGTCTCTCATTCTGTTACGATACTGCAAAGCGCATTGTTTTTTATTTATTAGACCTATAAATATATATTTTTTTACTCAGTAACAAACATGATTGAAAATGTAGCAAAGTACAATACTTAAAAAAAAATCAAGTAAAAGTACAGACTAAATACAAAAAAAGCTACTCAATTACAGTAACTCAAGTAAATGTAATTCGTTACTTTCCACCTCTGGGCATGAATAACCATTTCAAGTTCATGCTTTGACACCAACCTTTGCAGTTTGGAGATAGTTTTCATATGATAAAAACAGTTTCAGACCAGCGCTTTTGAGTGGCCTTCAAGAGACATTGATGGGTCAAAAACAACCCCCAAATTCCTCAAGTTTGACATGACGGCAGAAGTTGAATGACCAAGTTGTTGACTAATCAGAGGAACCATGCTCTCAGGAGCAATGATCAGACAGGAAGTCATCTCTAGTAGTTCACACAGTATATAGAAGTCATTAAAGGAGCATATTTATTGAATATATATATATATTTTTTTTTTTTGAGTTGTTTGTGTTATGTCGTTTTTATGTATGTGTATATGGCACTGTGGCAGACGAGATATTCATAATCTCATCATGCTCTGCATGATGACAATAAAGATTCATTCATTCATTCATCATACAGCTGAATGTCATCTGCATATAGGTGACAAGAGACATTGTGAAAATAATCAATTATCTGTCCAATAGGGTGTATATGTAGTAGAAACAGGAGTGAACCCAAAACAGAGCCTTGGGGTACCCCACAGAACAGAAATCTGACATGATTTGGTTTATACAGACACCAGTCAAGAACAGTTCCAGAGATCCCCACTTGGTTCCAAAGTCTGTTAATTAAGGTGCTGTGATCAACAGTGTCAAAAGCTGCAGAAAGATCCAACAATACTAAGACTGAATTCCCCGTTGTCTGCAGCCATCATGTCACTGGAAACATTGAGCAAGGCTGTTTCTGTTGAATGATTTTTACAAAAACCAGATTGAAATTCATCAAAACTTTTTTTAGAAGTCACACAATCAACTTTTTTGCTGATAAACAGTATAAATGAGTGTCTAATAGTGCTGTAGACATGTGTAGTCATGTTTTTTTTTTTTTTTTGCATTTTGGTGCATTTTCTTTAAAATGTCAAACTTCAGCCTAAAAACTATCAGTATAGCACCCCGTTCAGCTTCAAACTATGCAACACATTGAATTTGAATCTGCGTTGGTCAATGGCTGAAAGGTCCCATACTTTATCTTAATCTTTAGCATAGCATTTAGTATTATAGACCGATTCAGCGAAATAACTGGAAGTTGAGCTGCGCCATTACTACAGTAATAGTTCCCTGTCAGGCAGCTGTAGGCACTATGCGCAAAGCGGGCTTTGAAGATAAGCAGCGAGAAGTGGAAGCCGTTTCTTTAGTGAACATGTCTAGGAAGGCTGGGAGGTAGAGCTGGGCGATACGGCCTAAAATCAATATCACGGTATATTAAGGAGTTCACCTCGATAACGATAAATGGACGATAAATGCACTGTCACATGTATGACGTTGAGTCACGTTGTCATGTGACTCGAGGTGGTACAGCTTCTTAAAGGGACATGAACGTCGCCAACCTACACACATCTTTTCGTTTTTTTTGTTATTGAATCATTGACATTGGAAAAACGATAACGATAAACGTCAGAAATTTCGACAATACATTTTTGATTTATTGCCCAGCCCTACTGGGAGGTGGCATCACTTCAGGAGGATTTGTGATGTCAGCTGTTTCACCGACTGAAGCAGCACTGTTTGAGTTGCTATCTTCACCTCCTGCCATTATTTCATGAGCCATCGTCACATATGGACTGTTCCTGGCGTCACCAAGGTGCTTCATTGTTATGAGCGTATGTTCCAGAGCTTCAGCTGGATAAATCCTATCTTCAGGATCCAAACATAGCATTTGTTTTAGCAGATTTACAAATGCTTTCAAGTCTTTGACTTCAGCTGCTCTGCTGTTTCTGGCACCATCTTCGCTAAATCATCTAGGGATTGTAGCTCATCAAAAATTGGGTGGCTCTTCTTAATCCTCTTTCCTGTGTACTGCTGATATTCTTTAGGAGTTTTAAGTCTCCAAAAAGGTTCTATTTCACTCTCGTCCAGCGTGAAAAAGTGCTCAGCTCTACAACCTGTGCTGAGGGAATGATAGTCGGGCATACCCAGAAGCTTTACAATTATCCTCACAGCTTCATACGCGTCATTTGGACACAGGGTCCAACATAAAAACAAAAAGGCCATCATGTATCCAACACCCCATAGGTCCAGGCTCTCATCACGTGGGATGCCCAGGTGGACCTCTGGTACGCTATCGCCTGCATGAGCTGATACTCTGATAATTCAGAGGTCCTATGAGCAATTCCAAAATCGGTCAGCTTGACTCTGAACGGCTGTGACCCATGATCTACCAGCATGATGTTGTCTGGTTTAATGTCTGTGTGAGTCACACCGATTTGCTTCAGAAAGTCAAGCGTTTCCAACAGCTGTTTAGCGATGTATCTGATTTCATACACCTTCAGCGGGATCCGACCGTTGTCATTCAAAAAGTCAAACAGACTTTGATCCAGCAGTTTAAAGACGAGACAGAAATGACTGTCAGATTTAAAACTGTCATAAAACTTGGTGATGTACTTCTGGGTAGAGATGCTTGAGAAATTGTAATAGGTTCCTTTCATGTGCAGCGTCGTTCTGTTTTAACATTAACTTTATTGCTACCAGTTCGTCTGTCCCTTCAACTCTACACCTGAACACTGTTCCAAAGGTCCCAGATTCGAGCACCTTCTCCACATGGTAAACATTTGACGAGCTTTTAATAACATCACCCGTCTCTATCGCTGCTGTTGTTTCTACCTTTTGCTCTGACGACTCTATAATTTCAATTTCTGGGTCTTTTAAATCCATAGATATGTTGTCCGTGTCGCTATCTTCACCTCCTGCTATTATTTCATGAGCCATCGTCACATATGGACTGTTCCTGGCGTCACCAAGGTGCTTCATTGTTATGAGCGTATGTTCCAGAGCTTCAGCTGGATTAATCCTATCTTCAGGATCCAAACATAGCATTTGTTTTAGCAGATTTACAAATGCTTTCAAGTCTTTGACTTCAGCTGGCTCTGCTGTTTCTGGCACCATCTTCGCTAAATCATCTAGGGATTGTAGCTCATCAATAATTGGGTGGCTCTTCTTAATCTTCCTTCCTGAGTACTGCTGATATTCTTTAGGAGTGGATTGCACCAACAAGGTTTAATTTAAACTAAGATTAGCACTAATCAGAGTTTAGTAAAACTCAGTTTAAAATGACTTAAACCAGATTTAAAGTTAAGCGGAGCTGCGTTGCACCACTTAAAATTAAACTCAGTTTAGTTAAACTGAGTTTAATTTTTTAAACCGTGCTTAAACTGATTTAAATCAAGGGAGTGGATGTCAAAATAGAATCTACTAATTAAACAGGCTATGTTATTAAACTATAAACATCAGAAGCACATTGACTTTTTTTAAATATTTCTTTTACATCTATGAAGACCCTGGACTTTAACATCTAACAGACGTTACACTGAAAAACCTCCTCCTCGCTGCTCTCTCACCCACTGACTGTCATTTTTGGAGCATTTAACAGCGTTTTCATGAAGAGAAAGTTTATTTAGCTATTTCTCGTAGTTTCTCCGCTCCTCCTTTGCTTTTTCTCTCCATCTCAGATGATCCGAATAGATCACATTAAAAAAAACAGCTCTGAAATAAACTCTTTGGTAAAACAGTAACTTACCAAAAGTTAACTTTGATCATAAAATTCAAGTGGACAGAGCCTGTTTCTAAATTTTCTTTCAGGAACATCATCATTTTGCTAAATAAACCTCAGAAAAGTCATTGCTAAAGTTGAACCTCCTCATTAGCTGGTTTAAAGTTAACCTTAGATAATAGTTTAAATTGGGGTTTAAAGTTCTGGTGCAACAGGCTTAAATTTAAACTTGGTTTAGTGTAAAAATTAAACTAGGTTTAAAAGAGAGGTTTAAATTTAAACCGTCTTAAAGGAACTAGGGGCAGGATCTTTAAAAAATCTGTAAAAAATGAAACATGTATGTTCATTTTTTCAAAGCTAATGGGTGATGAAGCGTTATAAACCTAAAAGAATGAGGCCACCCATGTATCGTTCCATTTTCTTGAACAGGCTGTTTGCTGCAAAATGCGCTGCAGTTCGGTCACGAATTTCCCGCGCTGCCCTACGGATATGGCGTCAATTGACACTGCTTGCGCGTTCACGACAGCTTCAAAACAGAAAGAAAATGTGTTCGACACTGCAGATCGGTAGGTGGCGCTATTGCACCGTAAGTTGCTTGCCAACCGCCAAACTCCTAAAGAAGAACTGTGGGAATGGATTCTACTGCAACCAGCAAACGACCAAGCGTGGCACAAAGGAAGTTTATTCAGCGGCATCTCGTGAGTCAAAAACCAAATATGGTAAAAGACAGGCAGGGACCCGAATCTATATCGGATACGTGATTGACGAATGGAGGCTGCTTCAACTATATCTGGGACTCAAAAAGGATGCTGCCATGGCTCATTTCCTAGTGAGCAGGTAAGAAACATTATAGGTTGTGTTTAGAGATGATGACAATGATCTGACCTCACCGATGACTCAGAGAGAGCTAGCGTGCAGTAGCATTAGCTGTGATCATGCTACAGTAGTAGCATTAGCTGTGATCAGGGCTGCAGCGTGGATTGCTTCGCCGCAATATTGTCCGTGAGAGTGGCGGGGAGTTTCCTTTTCAGCGTGAGATATTGGAGGTGTGGCGTGAGAGCGTGTGAAGAGGGTCAGGTAATGGTATTTTTGTGTTTGTGTAACATAGCCGTCTGTGCACGCTCCCGTGCTGGGCTGCAGTTACTCGCAGAGCCGGGCGCGTCGCTCGTGAGCATCGTTTCTTTTTTCCTGCCTCTAGTTCCTTTAATTTCAAACTAAGTTCAAAGTTTTGTGCAACAGAATTTAAACTTAAACCATGATTTAAACCGAGTTTAAAGTTAAACCTTGTTGGTGCAATCCAGCCTAGGAGTTTTAAGTCTCCAAAAAGGTTCTATTTCACTCTCGTCCAGCGTTAAAAAGTGCTCAGCTCTACAACCTGTGCTGAGGGAATGATAGTCGGGCATACCCAGAAGCCTCACAATTATCCTGACAGCTTCATACGCGTCATTTGGACACATAAAAACAAAAAGGCCATCATGTATCCGACACCCCATAGGTTGAGGCTCTCATCACGTGGGATGCCCAGGTGGACCTCTGGTGCCCGGTACGCTATGGCCTGCCCGAGCTGAAACGCTGTTAATTGAGACGTCCTAAAAGCAATCCCAAAGTCGATCAGCTTGACTCTGAACGGCTGTGACCCATGATTTACCAGCATGATGTTGTCTGGTTTAATGTCTGTGTGAGTCACACCGATTTGCTTCAGAAAGCCAAGCGTTTCCAACAGCTGTTTAGTGATGTATCTGATTTCCAACACCTTCAGCGGGATCCAGTCTCTGTCTCTGATAAAGTCAAACAGACTTTAATCCAGCAGCTCAAACACGAGACAGAAATGACTGTCAGATTTAAAACTGTCATAAAACTTGGTGATGTACTTCTGGGTAGAGTTGTGATGCCTGAGAAATTGTAATACGTTCCTTTCATGTGCAGCGTCGTTCTGTTTTAACATTAACTTTATTGCTACCAGCTCGTCTGTCCCTTCAACTCTACACCTGAAAACTGTTCCAAAGGTCCCAGATCCGAGCACCTTCTCCACATGGTAAACATTTGACGAGCTTTTAATAACATCACCCGTCTCTATCTCTGCTGTTGTTTCTACCTTTTGCTCTGACGACTCTATAATTTCAATTTCTGGGTCTTTTAAATTCATAAATATGTTGTCTGTGTTGCTATCTTCACCTCCTGTCCTTATATCCTTGTCTGGAGCTACATTTGGACTGTTCCTGGCATCAGCGAGGTGAAAAAGGTGTGATCCAGCGCTTCAGATGGACCGATCCTATCTGCTGGATTCACGTGTATCATTTTCTTTAGAAGGTCCACAAATGCCTTTCTTTCCTCCAGTTCAATGAGATCTTGCACTTGTGTTTCTGAATCCATTAGGACATCCAGAGACTCTAAAGCGTCATACTCTTTATCCGTCATTTCAGCTGACTTTCCTGTGGCCTGCATGTATTCTTCAATAGTGTTAAATGTCCAGGTCGATCCATGCGTAAAAAAGCGTTTGGCCCGGCATCCCTCACTCAGGAATCTTTCATCAGGGTTCCCAAAGAGCTGAACAATGATTTTCATGTAATCAAATTCATTATAAGTAGGGAACAGTGGAAAACCCAGGAACAGAAAAGCTAGGGTACAGCCTAGGCTCCAAGTGTCCACACTTTCGTCCAGGCGACAGTCTAACAGGATTTCCGGAGCGCTGTATCCGTAAGATTGTTCGATGACCCATTCTGATAAATTTAATGTCAGGCCTGCATTACCAAAGCAAGTTAGCTTAAACCTAAACGGCTGTGATTCCTGGTCCACTAACATAATGTTTCAGGGGTTATGTTAGTGTGGGTAATTGCCGGCTTGTTTTAGTGAATTCAAAGCTAAAAGCATTTGACGAGCAATAACTCTGATCTCACTTATGCTCAACGGTTTCCCGTTTCTTTTTCTCATAAGTTCGATTAAAGTCACGTCCAGTTTCTCAAACGCAAGGAAAACACAGTCCTGATAACAAAAGAACTCTCTAAACTTTACCAAATTGTTCTCCCCAGAATCCAGATTTGAAACGTATTGTAACACTTCTTGTTCGTACGTATCTGCAAACTTTTTCCGAATACATTTAAGAGCAAAGATTTCTCCAGTTTCCAGATCAGTGCATTCAACAACTTCCCCAAAGTTACGTCGTTTTAGGATTTTGTCGACGCGATATGAACTTGTTTTGCTAAATATTTTAACGCATTCTTGAATTTGAAAAGGTTTCCCCATTTCTGAAGTAATTTTCAAATGTTCTTCAGACTCACGGATCCTATCTTCCACAGCTTTCTGTAGCTTTGCATCTTTTTCTTTAACAGTGTTGTTTTGCTTTATCTGAGCGATGAGCGTCTTTCTCTGCTTCCAAACGTTTAACAAGATTTTTTGCTTTTAATCTGAAATAAGCTTTCCTCTCCTCAGAAACACTTGCAGTATATATAAAAAATAATTGTTCACTTGGCGTTCAATAATCTGTAATTAATTAATTAATTAATTAATTCATTAATTAATTAATTAATTAATTAATTAATTAATTAATTAATTAATTAATTAATTAATTAATTAATTAATTAATTAATTAATTAATTAATTAATTAATTAATTAATTAATCAATCTGGTTCTGCCTTGCTTCAATCCTTATGTAGCCCCAGTTTAATCCTGAATCAGTTTTGGGACTGAATGAATCCTGGTTTAGTCCTGGTGTTCTGATACGGGCCTCTTTGGTTCCGCCTTGTTGCTTAAAGGTGAGGTAGGTGATGCTTTTCTGGAGTATTTTTTCTTTTTTGCCAGATTGCTTGTAATGCTCTTCACATACTGATGGCATCCAGTAAATTAAATGTCCTGGTTGGCTCGTAATAAGTGTGCTTCATGTCATAAACAGTTCTGCAGACTGATCTTTTCTGTGGTTTGAAATGAATGAAGCAGCTCATGTGCTGTGATTTGTAGGATGAGCTTCGCCAGTGGGCCCAACATGAAGCTCCACCACCAGCAACAACAACCCAACACCATAGAGAAACCTCATGAGGTGTCTGCTCTTCCGGTCAGATCCACCTCACCTCCACCGCTGTCTCCATCTTCCAGCTCCTCCATGGGAACCAGCTGCCTCATGCTTCATATTTACCCTCACTGTTGGAGTTCATCCTACCAGCATGCAGCATTTAAAGCTCTTTATAACTTTAGTTTTGCTTTGTTTACCAGAGAATTTCCAGTGGCAGAGAGACACCTCTCAGTGACATGAACACAGAATGAAGAACTGAAAAGGGACATCAGAGTCCAGCAAGACCAGCTCAGTTCCAGTTTGATTTGGTATCTCCCAACAAATTTTGGCCTAGCTGCTCTCCGTAGCCCTTTCCTGACTACGTGGGGGAGGGAGGGGTTTGTACCGTCTCTCTAAAAAAACAAAACTCTGTCGGCAGCCACAGTTAAAAGGATAATTAAAACACGAATGAACATCCCAAAATAATAAAAGCCACAAAGCCAAGTGCAAAGTTTAGAGCAGAACACTGAACCAGATGTTTCCTGATCGAGCAGACGCGTGAGAATACACATAAATAGCGCTTAGAGACGGAGCTAGCTAGCCGCTAATGCTAGCGGCTAGCATTTCAATCGATTATGGTGTGCTTTTTCAATGACTTGTTCGTTTTTGTCCGCATCCTAATGCATCGGATTATTAAGATTATTTTCCTCAGTTCGACCGAGCACCCCAGCTAAACAAACCAACATGCTGCCTAAAACTTGCTCGGATTGGTGTGTGGCCAACAGAAGCAGACTAGCAAATGGCGTGAGGCTATGAGGAAAAAACAAATGTGACGCGTCCAAAAATAATGGCACAGACGAGTGATAGAACGCAAATAGGCAGTCCTACGATCTCTGAGTTTTGGTAGCTCGTCATCACATTAAATTCCTTAACAATCTTATATCGTCATATCGCACGGCCCTACTTCAAATGGTGTTTTTTGTTTTGAGACTCTGGTAGTTGGACCTATGTCCCTTGCAGGGGGATCCCTGCAGGCTGGGAAAGGTTTATTTATGTTCTCAAGCTGTAAAAAGTACATATATTAACTAGTTATTGTAATTTTTTAGATACAATGTCAACAGAGTATCTGTGTTTGAAGAACCAGAGGTACAAGTCTGACTTCTGAAAGATCCAAAAACAAGGTACCAACAAGTACCCACAGTTGAGGATACAGGGACACAAACTTCAGTAAGCCTTTATACCCCTAAAATTCAACGGAAATAGAGCCCTTCACTCATTTGGCCAATCGGTTGGGTTCTTATAGGTTAGATGCCCGCCGCATAGGATGGCTAGCAAACACCTGAGTTAGCATAGAGAGCGTCGCAATGACTGAGGGTAAGACGTGTGTGGAAAATGTTAGCGAGAAAGAACTCGTGTTTAAGACAGCATGTCTTATTTGGAGACATTTTGGTTGCAAGAGAGACGACGTTCAACAAACACAGTTACTTTGCAAGACATGCCGAACACTTGTGGCAACCACGAGGGGAAACACAACAAATCTCTGATGTCACCTCCAACGCAACCATAAAGATCCATGCACAGAGCTCCAGAAAGTCTCTGACGTTAAGACAAGTAAGACCACAACAGCCCAGCAGATGAAACCATCAAAGTGGTACAAGAAAATAACAGAGGCAATTGCATGTTATTTGGGTAATGCTATGATGCCAATGAATGAGCCGAGAACCACCAAACTGAACAGCTGGGTCAGGCTGAACAGCTGGGTCAGGCTGCACAGCGCAGTCGGTGAATGTACTCATGGCTACGGGAGTAAACATATCCGTTTAGCTCTGTAAATGTCCATTAGCATTGTCCTAGTGTTTATAATAACTCCACCATATAAATGATTATTTTTTACAAAAACATTGAAACAGATCATAATTTTGTTACTGTATTAATACTAATGATAGAGGATGGAGTTGTGTGTCTAAAGTATATAGACACAGAGATGAAAGACAAACACTGCAGATTTAAGTATTTGTTTATTTATTGCAAGTCATATAGTCATCTCAATATTAATCACTGTTATGACGCATCGCAGGTTTTCCTAATATCGTGCAGCCCTATTGTAAATGTACACCTACTTACTTACATATACCCGACGTCTGCCCAAAATCTCATTTGTATTCCCTGTCCTATTGTCTGCCCTCCTGTCCTCCAGCTCCCTGCTCACCAGTGTCTCGTCTCCCCTGCTTCAGTTCCTGTTAATTGGTCCCACCTGCCTCTCGTTCTCCTAATCACCCAGCTCCCCAGATCCTCCTGTATTTAAGCCCTGTCTGTTTTCTGTTCACTGTTGGTTCATTGCCTAAGTTGTGTCTGTGTCAGTCAGTTCAGTTCTTTATTAAACCCTTAAAACCTCACCTGCCTGCTCTGTGCTCACCTGCACTTGGGTCCTCACCTCAACCAGCCTGCAGTTCATGACACCTATTGACTTCAGGCACACTAAAACTACCGATAAAAGCGTTTTATCATCTTGGACAAAAAACAAAAGAACAGCTCATTTCTTAAGATCCATCACAAAATTTTCTGGACTAAAAATGGTGTCAGTGTCCTCTAAATCAGGGATTCCCAAAGTGGTGCGCGAGCTGCCGCTAGGGGGTCCATTCATCCATCCATCCATCCATCCATCCATCCATCCATCCATTTTCATCCGCTTACCCGGAGTCGGGTCGTGGGGGCAGCAGCTTAAGGAGGGAGGCCCAGACTTCCCTCTCCCCAACCACTTGGGCCAGCTCCTCCGGGGGAATCCCAAGGCGTTCCCTGGCCAGCCGAGAGGTATAGACCCTCCAGCGTGTCCTGGGTCTTCCTTTAGGTCTCCTCCCGGGTTGGACGTGCCTAGAAAACCTCACCAGGGAGGCGTCCAGGAGGCATCCTAATCAGATGCCCGAGCCACCTCAACTGGCTCCTCTCGATGCGGAGGAGCAGTGGGTCTACTCCGAGCCCCTCCCGGATGACCGAGCTTCTCACCCTATCTCTAAGGGAGAGCCCAGACACCCTGCGGAGAAAACTCATTTTGGCCGGTTGTATCCGCGATCTCGTTCTTTCGGTCACTACCCAAAGCTCGTGACCATAGGTGAGGGTAGGAACGTAGATCGACCGGTAAATCAAGAGCTTCCCCTTCTGGCTCAGCTCTCTCTTCACCACAACAGACCGGTACAACGCCCCCATCACTGCAGACGCAGCACCAATCCGCCTGTCGATCTCACGCTCCACCCTTCCCTCACTCGTGAACAAGACCCCGAGATACTTGAACTCCTCCACTTGGGGCAGGACCTCGCCCCTGACCTGGAGAAGGCATTCTACCCTTTTCTGACTCAAGACCATGGTCTTGGATTTAGAGGAGCTGATTCTCATCCCTCTCCCTGGGCTGCCACCTCTCCCTGGGCTGCCACCTTATCGTGGTGGAGGGGTTTGAGTGTCCCAATGATCCTAGGAGCTAAGTTGTCTGAGGCTTTATGCCTCTGGTAGGGTCACCCATGGCAAACAGGTCCTAGGTGAGGGATCAGACAAAGTGCAGCCCAAAGACCCCTTATGATGAAAAAAATAAATGGAAACAGTGTTCCCTCGCCCGGACGCGGGTCACCGGGGCCCCCCTCTGGAGCCAGGCCTGGAGTTGGGGCACGCTGGCGAGCGCCTGGTGGCCGGGCTTTCACCCATGAAGCCCGGCCGGGCATAGCCCAAAGAGGAGACGTGGGTCCCTCTTCCCATGGGCCCACCACCCATGGGAGGGGCCAAAGGGGTCGGGTGCAATGTGGAAAGGGTGGTAGCCGGGGGCGGGGACCTTGGCGGTCTGATCCTCGGCTACAGAAGCTGGCTCTAGGTACGTGGAATGTCACCTCTCTGGTGGGGAAAGAGCCGGAGTTGGTGTGTGAGGTTGAGAGGTTCCGACTAGATATAGTTAGACTCACCTCAACGCATGGCTCTGGCTCTGGAACCAGTTTCCTCGACAGGGGTTGGACTCTCTACCACTCTGGAGTTGCTCCCACTGAGAGGCGCCGAGCAGGGGTGGGCATACTTCTTGCCCCCCATCTTGGTGCCTGTACGTTGGGGTTTACCCCGGTGAGCGAGAGGGTAGCCTCCCTCCGTCTTCGGGTGGGGGGACGGGTCCTGACTGTGGTTTGTGCTTATGCACCAAACTGCAGCCCAGACTACCCACCCTTTTTGGAGTCCCTGGAGGGGGTACTGGAAAGCGCTCCTTCAGGTGACTCCCTCGTTCTGCTGGGGGACTTCAATGCTCACGTGGGCAACGACAGTGAGACCTGGAGAGGTGTGGTTGGGAGGAACGGCCCCCCTGATCTGAATCCGAGTAGTGTTTTGTTATTAGACTTCTGTGCTCGTCATGGATTGTCTATAACGAACACCATGTTCAAGCATAAAGGTGTCCATATGTGCTCTTGGCACCAGGATACCTTAGGCCGCAGGTCGATGATCGATTTTGTTATCGTTTCATCTGATCTGCGGCCGCATGTCTTGGACACTCGGGTGAAGAGAGGGGCGGAGCTGTCAACTGACCACTACCTGGTGGTGAGTTGGCTTCGATGGTGGGGGAAGATGCCGGTCAGACCTGGCAGACCCAAACGTGTTGTGAGGGTCTGCTGGGAACGTCTGGCAGAGTCTCCTGTCAGAAGGAGCTTCAATTCCCACCTCCGACAGAACTTTGAACGTGTCCCGGGGGAGTCGGGGGACATTGAGTCCGAATGGGCCATGTTTCGTGACTCCATTGTCGAGGCGGCTGACCGCAGCTGTGGCCGCAGGGTGGTCGGTGCCTGTCGTGGCGGCAACCCCCGAACCCGCTGGTGGACACCAGTGGTTAGGGATGCTGTCAAGCTGAAGAAAGAGTCCTATCAGGTCTTTTTGGCCTGTGGGACTCCGGAGGCAGCTGATAGGTACCGGCAGTCCAAGCGGAATGCGGCTCGGGTGGTCGCGGAGGCAAAAACCCGGGCATGGGAGGAGTTCGGTGAGACCATGGAACAAGACTTCCGTACGGCTTCGAGGAGATTCTGGTCCACCATCCGGCGCCTCAGGAGGGGAAAGCAGTGCACTACCAACACTGTTTACAGTGGGGAGGGTGTGCTGCTGACCTCGACTCGGGACGTTGTGAATCGGTGGGCCGAGTACTTCGAAGACCTCCTCAATCCCACCGGCACGTCTTCCAGTGTGGAAGCAGAGTCTGGGGACTTTGGGTTGGGCTCTCCAATCTCTGGAGCCGAGGTCACTGAGGTGGTCAAAAAACTCCTCAGTGGAAAGGCTCCGGGGGTGGATGAGATCCGCCCGGATTTCCTTAAGGCCCTGGATGTTGTGGGGCTGTGTTGGTTGACGCGGCTCTGCAATATCGCGTGGACATCGGGGGCAGTTCCACTGGACTGGCAGACCGGGGTGGTGGTCCCCCTATTTAAAAAGGGGGACCGCAGGGTGTGTTCCAACTACAGGGGGATCACACTCCTGAGCCTCCCTGGTAAGGTCTATTCAGGGGTTCTGGAGAGGAGGGTCCGTCGGATAGTCGAACCTCGGATCCAGGAGGAGCAATGCGGTTTTCGTCCTGGCCGTGGAACACTGGACCAGCTCTATACCCTTGGGGGAGTCCTGGAGGGTGCGTGGGAGTTCGCCCAACCAATCTACATGTGTTTTGTGGATTTGGAGAAGGCATTCGACCGCGTCCCTCGGGGGGCCCTGTGGGGGGTACTCTGGGAGTATGGGGTACAAGGCCCCTTGATACGGGCTGTTAGGTCCCTGTACGACCAGTGTCAGAGCTTGGTCCGCATTGCCGGCAGTAAGTCGGGCTCGTTTCCGGTGAGAGTTGGACTCCGCCAAGGCTGCCCTTTGTCACCGATTCTGTTCATAACTTTTATGGACAGGATTTCTAGGTGCAGCCAAGGTGGTGAGGGGATCCGTTTTGGTGGCCTAAGGATCAGGTCTCTGCTTTTTGCAGATGATGTGGTCCTGTTGGCTTCGTCAGAACGTGATCTCCGGCTTTCGCTGGAGCAGTTCGCAGCCGGGTGTGAAGCAGCTGGGATGAGAATCAGCTCCTCTAAATCCGAGACCATGGTCTTGAGTCGGAAAAGGGTAGAATGCCTTCTCCAGGTCAGGGACGAGGTCCTGCCCCAAGTGGAGGAGTTTAAGTATCTCGGGGTCTTGTTCACGAGTGAGGGAAGGGTGGAGCGTGAGATCGATAGGCGGATTGGTGCTGCGTCTGCAGTGATGCGGGCGTTGTACCGGTCTGTCGTGGTGAAGAGAGAGCTGAGTCGAAAGGCGAAGCTCTCAATTTACCGGTCGATCTACGTTCCTACCCTCACCTATGGTCACGAGCTTTGGGTAGTGACCGAAAGAACGAGATCGCAGATACAAGCGGCCGAAATGAGTTTTCTTCGCAGGGTGGCTGGACTCTCCCTTAGAGATAGGGTGAGAAGCTCGGCCATCCGGGAGGGGCTCGGAGTAGACCCACTGCTCCTCCACATCGAGAGGAGCCAGTTGAGGTGGCTCGGGCATCTGATTAGGATGCCTCCTGGACGCCTCCCTGGTGAGGTTTTCCGGGCACGTCCAACCGGGAGGAGACCCAAAGGAAGACCTAGGACACGCTGGAGAGATTATGTCTCTCGGCTGGCCTGGGAACGCCTTGGGATTCCCCCGGAGGAGCTGGCCCAAGTGGCTGGGGAGAGGGAGGTCTGGGCTTCCCTCCTTAGGCTGCTGCCCCCGCGACCCGACTCCGGATAAGCGGCAGAAAATGGATGGATGGATGGATGGATTCTCATCCCAGCTGCTTCACACTCGGCTGCGAAAATATGCAGCTGCGGAGCTGAGGAGACGTTCTAAAGTATGACTTTAACCGGAAAAAACGTGATGTGCAAATTCTGATGCACACCTTTCAGAGAAGACTAACCCCGAAATTCCACTCTCTCCGCTCCGCTCCGATCCGCCCCCGCTCTCCGCCGCCGCTCGCTTCCGAACTCAATTCACACTATACCCGCTCTACAACGGCTCTGCCCCGGTGCGGAGACCTGAGGTGCGCAAACAGGCATGCGCGGGAGTTTCGAGATCTCGCGATACAGTCCGAGCAATAAATGCGGAAGTTAGATCCAAACAAATCATTCTGTGATTAAAATATTTTTAACACGGTCTTCAAACGTGTAAACACGTAAAAAATGTTTCGAGACGAATGTGTATACATGTAATAGTCATTAGATAAAAATACCTGTGCATATGAAACAAAAACACGGTTTTGTTTATAGATTTATTGTGAAAAAACGGAAGTTGTGCTTGCTCACTTTCCTGTTGGGCGGTTGTGATTTCTGTAGATTGACTGCGGAGGTTCTCCGGCGTCCGGCAAAAATAGGATCGAATCTATTTTTGCCGGATGGCGGAACGGCGGGCGGTGCACTGCGCCGCACGGCCGCAGTAGTGGAACAGCTCTGATTGACTACAAAGGAACCGTTTTTGCTGCGGAGTTCGTGCCGCAGCGGAGCGGAGATAGTGGAATTTGGGGGTAAACCTGCTGATCACCTGTCTGTCGCTCCTGCAGCCCACAGAGACCCTGAGTGCAGCAGCGCGTCTCCCCCCTCCCCTCTCCCACTGTGCAGACGTGCAGCAGCAAAAATGTGAACAAACACGTCTACCAAACTTTTACTTTGTGAAAGTGATGCATCCTGCAACGAAAAATACCGCGCAGAGGAAGCTCGTTAAAACGCGTCAACACAGTGGATTTAATACGAGTTATGAAGATCAAACTCCAGGCGGAGTGAGGTGAGTTTATGGCTCACTGCAGAAATATAAACACACGAATCAACAGTCAAACAGCTAATCTCCACTTCCACCCACTAGGAGTCGATGCAGCTAATAAATAAATAAATATAATAATAATAATAATAAATCTTAACACGCAAAGTTGTGAGATTATTTTTTTCTTTTCTGCACTATTTAGTCTGTTGAGTATTTTAATTATTAAAACCTGTTATATTGTTACTGACAGCAGCTACATTTAAGTTTCACTCATAATCAGTCATCCTGGACATGATCATCCTGAGAGTTGTAGCTGAAAACAGCTGCTGGGCTTTTCTGGTGATCTTGAAGACATTTAGCCTCTCATCCTAGAGGCTCCTTCAGCTCCCAGACTTTGTAGGAGGCTGTGAGTTGTGGTCAGAAACAAACACACTGATTGTGCTGCAAGTCTTTTTTTTCTTGAAAACATGTTTCTGGGGGATGGGGGTGCATCAACACGGTCGGGACATAGAAGGGGGTGCGCGGCTAAATAAGTTTGGGACCGCTGATCAGTGATCTAAATGATCAGTGAGATATTATTTAGTTGAAAGAGACACAACTTTTGCTTCAGTCTTGCTGCAGCTGTCTGTGCTGATTCTCAGTCTGCTCAGGACTCAAACTGTGTTCTCTTGTCTGAATGGTGATGGTCTTGTCAAAGGGATGCACGCAACACAGACAGACCAATGTACAACAAAAACACGTTTATGAAGTCTGGTCAAAATGTTGCAGCATGGGAGCTGTCTACCCCTGTTGTAACCAAATTCAGAGATTACACGTTTTGAATTAATTCAATAGAAATGACAAATTAAAAGAGTAAATTCTTGTGATAATCACCTTTACTGTAGGGTTCTGGAGACATTGTCTCTATCAGTAAAAATATAAAGAAACAGTCATAACTAATCCTCATCTCTGCTTACTCATTGGTCCCTATCTATTTTTTCTCAGCAATCTCCTCATTTTCAGTGAAGCCAGTGGCTAATGATGCCTCTCACTCTGCTTCATCGCACCATCGGGGCCAACTGTGTAGGTTTCAGCAGAGTCAACAGGCCTGAGCGCTGATGACTGCTGTAATGAGGAACAGAGGGTAGAGGGTGGCCGTTTATGTAGACACTGGCTTAATGAGGGGTTTGCTAGCCTCACCTGCTCCAATGTGTCGGGTTTTTACTTAAATCAAGTCAGGGCAGAATTAATGGAAAGGAGCACATACATTAGAATGTGAACCTGAATGAGTCACTTCTCCTCTGACTGTGTGGCAAACTGCGATGGAACGGCTTAAAAAGCACCTGGTAAAACAGCACATTACTGCTGCTGACTATAGCTGACACTATGTGTCTGCATGTTGCTCCAGTTCATGGGAAGTTGTGGAAAGTGGCTAAGGCTGTGTTCAAAATGTTCACTCGTTCACTATACAGTGCACTGTATCATAAGTTCACTTCACAGTGAACGAGTGAACATTTCAAACAGCTCAAAGTCCATCATTTCTTCTCTGGAGTGTTTCAAACAGCCCTATGGAAGCCCATATGTGCCACAAAGGTCAGATAGTCCGAGATAATTTGGATGTTTAAAGTGAGTTGTCAGTTAATCGTAACAAAGTAGAAACTCATAATTATTACTTATATTATGAGCTTTTGCTTTTTGTGCTCCATTGTTATGGAATGTGCTCAGGCCCGGTGCCATGGGCGGGCCCGGCCCCCCCATTCGCAGGTCGTGCCCGCCCAGGACAGATTACAACACCTCATGCAAATGTATTGGCTGAAGACAATCAACAGAGGGCGCTTTAGGTTACTAATCGGGAGTTTTAGATGCAATAAAAGAAGATGCTACAGTAGCTTGCTAAAATGGACATTAGAGCTTGTTTTAGCAAACAGAAAAACAATGCTAGTACAAGCAGGGATAATGCATCATCAAAAAGGCAAGTGCAGCCAGAAGTTGCTGCTACAAGTGCTTCTGTTCCTCCTCTCTCCGTGCCTCCTGCACAGTCGCAGTGCACACTTCTTACCAGCTGGTGGCGGTAACGCACCAAGTCTTTGTTTACCAGCCATTATCAAGAAGAAGAAGCACGCAGCTAAGCGTAGCATGCTAACTAGTATTCATGATGTAAACATTATGAGAAATACATGGAAAAAGAAGAATTTACTAAGGTTTAAAGTGGCAGGGCAGGATTTTTAGGAAGACTTGTGGACTAAGTACTTTATTGGAGAACATTAACTGGACGTAAGGATTGTTTTTGTTTGAGATGATGACTCTGTGATGTGCAGGCACAGCTAAGAACGGTGAGTTGGAAATATTTTTCTAAGAGGTTTAGTAAAAGTGGTTACTGTGTCTTAAGTTTTGATTGCATCTTTAATTGGCATACATGATCGGAATCAAACAATGAAGACTCTTAGCTTTCCAGTTAGTTATGTACAACAAGTTGGTGACGCAAAACGGCAAATTTGACACGGAAGTATATACGCCTTGGTGCAACAGAGAGTGGTGTCATGATCATGTGATGAATTAATGCCGAGCTCCGGCCAGCAGCTATATTGAAAATGAAAGTAAACACGGGCTAAGTTTCGCTTTTGTAAACAGAATCAGCTGAGATGGTAAACTGGAGCGATGCAGAGCTCCGGGAGGTTCTCTCCGTTAGAGCTGAGCTCAGATCATCTGACAGCTCACGGGGACGGTGGAGGAAAGCCGCCTTTAGGAGCGGCTTGTGAAAAAAACTTAAGGAGCGTGACTTCGATCGCAATAAGTCCGTGACAGCAAAGAGACCGCCCCCACACCCCCTTTATACCGCCATCGCGTAATCTTTTATAAAAAGGACACGATTGCGCCACATTACCGCCACGGTCTGAGCGCTTATAAACAACCATAGGTGCCGCCTCTGTGTTGCGGCAAATTGGCGGCACTGTTTTATGAAAGAGGCGTCTTTATGGGTCTGAATGCGCTACCACTGGATATCAGACAAGCTTGCTTGGTTATAAAACAAAATTGAAGACCCATCTTTTTACAAAAGCTTACACTGAGTTGTGTTATTATTGCTTAGCTGAGCTCTGTGGTCATTTTAAGTGTTTAAGTGTGTCAGGAGGCAGCGTTGTTAACGGAGCGGTCCAGCTGAACGTCTGGGCCAAACAGCATGTCCACCCAAACGTCCACAAAAAAGGCTTTTGACCAGAGGTGAGTGGAATACACAAATGGGACACAAATGATAACCTGACAGTTATAAAACTTCCTTGAGAAAATGTTATTTGAGCTCTGTGAGTAATTAACTTATTTTATATTACTCAAGGAGCCGTGATGGGAATAATGGCGTTTAAAACAACAGCGCTGCTAGCGAGGGTTAGTTTTTACTTTCACTTTCATTTGAGCTAGCGCTTCAGTTCTGGTGATCGATAATTAGCAGGGTCGCCATCAAGAAAAGCTCTCTGGTATGTTTTTCTCTGTCAACACAACTTCCTCCATTTTATGCCTTCATATCGATGTCAAAACGCTCTGAAACTGTATATTTTCTATTGTCAAATACGGCTTGTAAGTATGACCCTACCCAGAAGCCTTTGCATGGTGACGTCAACTGTAGAATACCCTATTGAAAGAAAAACAATTGTTACTTTTTTCTATATATGGCAGACATGGGCTTCCATACAATCCACAAACATGCTTAAAACGTTAAACATAGCATTTCGTCTTCATTCTAATGCCTTTCAGACATATCAACTGTTTTTAAACAAACTAAAGTATTGACCACACTTTTGCGCACCGATTATCACATTTAGAAAGCACTGACAAGCACCGATATGCGTCTGCGCTGCTTAGAAATGAGACTTCTTTTTTTGCTTTCCTCCAGCTGAGAAGATGATTCACTAAAACCTACAAATGCCTTCTTCTCACCATCCTCCATCACTGCCCCTCAGCTTCTGAATCAGTGTGGTGTCATGACTCTGAATTTGGCTTCTTGGCTGGAAACACACGCGCGCGCACACACACACACACACACACACACACACACACACACACACACACACACACACACACACACACACACACACACACACACACAGTGTTGAAAGTGACCCTCAGCCTTCAGTCTGTGGATGGTGTCATCTGTTAGACAGATGCTTAGATCCACTCAGGATGACACAGAGAAATCTGCCGTACCACTGAGGTGAAAAGTGCTCGCTCGTTTCTTTCTATCCAAGTCTCTGTAATTTCTATGTTTTTCATTTAACAGACTGGTGGTTTATAGTGTATTATTACCAGTAAAAGATCCCTCTAGAGTCAGAGAACAAAAGAGCCATCCCTACACAAACAACGTGGGGTTTTACAGCCAGATTACCAGGTTGTAAAAGGCAATATGTGAATTGTTCATAACGTTTTCACCAGAACACATGTTGAACAAATATTCTGATCGGTCCCTTTGACTAAATATTTTTTAGAGGGCTTCTGCATCGTCCGAATTATTCTTTAGGAATGGGGACATTTTCACTAAAGGTATATTAAACAAAAATCTATCAAACAAGAACATAAACAGCTGGTTTTGAAACGAGCAACAGAATATCTTTAAACTAGGGGTGAGTGCAATTCATCGATGTGGCGATGCATCTCAAAGCTTCGCGTGATGATTCATAATCGATTAATGAACGTCGATGCTTAAAAATATAAATAACGTGAAAGCTTTGTTACGCAGCCGGTACTAAAAAACAAACAAACACGTAACCGGAGCCTTAACAAATGTAAGTTATTTGTTTTTGTGTAAGGAAGATGCTTTTTACTGGCGCACAATGTGGTAATCTAGGTGCTGTGGAGGAAAACAGAGGAACCAGCAGAAACGGTCCAAAGTTTGGGATCAAACTCGCTGCTACGGGCAGATTGGCTAATGCTAAAGCTAGCAGATTCACGCCGTGGGTTCCAAAATAACACGATGATCTTGGAACTAAGAATGACTAAACTCTACAAGCAGAAGGAGAATAAAATAAAGTAAAAGAAGGAGAGAAAAAATGTTTCACTAGCAGTTTTTAAATGGTCCCGTTTAATCCGATTAATCGAGTCGAGACCCCATCCGATTCATTGATGATCCAAATAATCGTTTGTTGCAGCCCTATTTCTGACAATGGGGGGACCCTAGTGCAAGTAAAGCTTTCCCTGATCGAAGTTAAGTTGGTCAAAGTGCAAATATTTACACAAGTCATACAGTCATAAAATAAGATTTTGTCTTTGAAAGATAGTTAAATATTTTTAAAAAATGTATTTAGATCATTTAGTTTTAGAGGAGGTCTCTGAAGACAATCAATCTAGTATGAAAAAAAGCATTAAAAATGTCAATAATTGAAGAATCGTGGCACCAGTAATCGAATCAAACCAACATTCATTATAATCGAAGCATCGAAGCTCCCATAATCAAAATCTAATCTAATCGTGAAGTACCTTTTGTGGAACACCCCTACTTTAAACCCATGTATTAAAAAGTCAAATGAAGTAGTACCCAGACACTTGCAGCCATTTACTGTAGATTGTGAACATTTATTAGTGTGTTTGTGATCCAGAAGAGACTTTCCCCGGTAAACAGTTTGCCGGAGTAAAGTGTCGATTACTGAGGAACTTAAATGAGATCAAGTGTTTTGTATTATTCAAAGAGCTGCTGGGGAATCCTGCATCTTCATCTGGAATTCAAAGAGGTTCGTCCCCAAAAGACCTCCCGACTGACTCTGAGCCAACGCGCTTGGGCTGATAATGGGCATGCTAAAATTCACAATGGGCACAATGTGAGTGTTAGTGAGGGGGAGATGAAAGAGAGCGAGAGGCAGACAGTAGTAGTTCCACAGAGCCGAGGAGATGCATGGATGAATGACAGGACCGAGCCCAGGAGCGCTACACAAAATGAACAATGAAGGGCAGGAAGAGAGACTGAAAACTGAAAGCCAAATTCTTTTTACAAAACTGACAAACAAAAGAGGATTAAAACGCACGCTCTCCTGATTGCTTTGGGTGTACCAGCAGCACTGAACCTCTCTAACGTCTCATCTTTTAAGCACTAATGGATCTTTCTGGACGTTTAATGAGGAAAACCTAAAAAAAGCCGGGTGAGGAGGCAGATTTAACATCTTATCACCGCTGAAGTTAATCAAGAGTTGAAGACAGTGCTCTCATTAGGAACACAGCTCTTGATTTGTGTTTATGAGACAATATTATTGTGGATGTGTGCCACCTAACTGGCGTCGTGAGGGAAAATTCATTAGCAGCGCTTTGAGCGTGGCGACGCTGAAGAGCGAGAACACCAGAGTCTAATTGGCTTTTTGTGTTTGGCATCGATGAATTAAACACATCTGATATGAAAGTGTGTTCACGCGCTGCATGCATGGAAAGGATTAAAGTTTGACTATAGAGCAGAGTTTACTCTGGACAGCGACAATGAGGAAGCACAGACAACTAACTCCAACAACATCTGGATCAGGAGGCGTCCACGGACATGAGGGGATGATGGGAAACTTGGTGTGTGGATACAGAACGACCTTTCCAGGTCATGTTTACAACCAGGAAACAGATTTCACCGTGCAAAAGGAAAACTATGCTCTACAAGAATCCTTTTCACGAAGCAAATAAATGATTTGAGAAGTGTTGACTGAAACCATTTACTTGAAAACCCCAGCAGTTGCTCTGCCCTTGTGGAAAAAAACACATTTCTCCTTATAAAACATTCAAAGTTTACGGAGTAAACAATCAGCTCATGCTAATTTTTTGAAGATTAAAAGACAAAAAGTTCCATTTAAGTCAGTGAGTAAAGCAAAAGCTGGTAAGTTTCTGCAAAAAGATAAGGGTAAAACATTGGTAATAGTGCAGCTTCAACTTTACAATAATCTAATTTGACCCCTGCTGCACACTGGAAGCATCAGAGCACCATAACGGTTTATTCGCAATTTTCGCTGATTGCCAGTGCATACCGGGACAATCTCATCCGCGGAGAGGCTCCTCGCTGGACTCGCGAGATCACAAAATCCCTCTAGACTTCAAAGGTCACGTTTGTTTATGCCATCCGCAATTAAACCAAAAAGAAGGAAATCACGTGTGACATCGCTGTGTGATGTCATATATAATGTTGTTCCTCTCCACTGCCAGGATAAAAGCCATGAAAAACACACCACTGCACTTCTTGAACGATGCGGTAAGTAAATAAGCCGTGAGGTCACACGTATAGACGTAATTTACATAGATATGAAATCGCATCGCTGCAATAGACTTTTATTTTGAAAATTACCAGGCATTTTACACTGAAACCGAGTGTGATTTCCTGTCTAGCCCTATGTTAACTGCAGAAATTGATGCATCTCAGAAGCGGCACGCGGCAAAAAAATAACTCGATCCTAACTTTGGCGGTGCGGCGTTCCGCTTCTGAAAATTGCCGCGTCACGGCTGGTTTGTGTCACCCCCAGAGACTATAATGGATTCTATTCAAAGCAGCAGACGTTCCACTGCTGTTCCGCGCCGCTGATACTTCCAGTGTGCAGTTGGCTTAAGACAAAAGGTCTAAACTTTGATGTTTAAACTCTGTAAGTATAAAAAAAACAAGATGAGAAGAAATGATAAAGCAGCAATTCGGAGTTTTCCCCTTTCAGAAATCCGTAAAAGTGATTGTCTTATCATGTAGTGTGATATAATGTAAGCAATACATCTTTTTTGCTAAGCCCGCCCCCTGCCCCGTAAAATCCATGCAATAGGAAACTGAGCGCCGACCAGAACTAACCAATAGCGTTAGACTACCGCTGACGTGCTTCAAATTTAAGGAAGCACCTCGGCTGATGCAGCGTTGATGAACATTTCACAGACAAGTAAGTCTTTAAAATATAAATATATGAAAACACAACATGATATGAGAATAATACTTGTAAAACAACGTGTTTTAGCTGTTTGTCGGCTACAGAAGCACATTCATAAACAAGAAACGTGCAGTCGCCATCTTAAATTACAGAGTCGACCCGACTATTGGTGTGATACGCTTGTCAGCCACTAGATGGTGCCATCAGATAAAAGAAATTCTCTGGAGAGCTACTTTAAAGCTGCGGCCAGTGGTCACCATGGTAACAATCAGTGGCTCAACAATATCATCTGTGCCTTTCACTCCCCAATAAAACTAAAAGGTTTTTATGTGAAAACTAAATCCTGACTATGAGCAGAGGAAGTCTGTAACGGTCAAATCCATCACTGTTTATGTTTCTGCAACGTTTTATGTAAGAGATATGACCCATGAACAAACAAAACTTCACTTCCAGTTACAAGAGAATACTTTGAGCTAAGATATAATGAAAGGCTGTACATTTTTGGTGTTTACTCAGTTCACCATTGGTGGTTCTAACTAGCCTGGCCTGCCAGACTCGCCCTCTGTCTGTTCTACAGGACGAGTCTGGATACTCAGAGGCAGAGAGCACCATGAGGGGCGGGACTAGCCAGCTCAAAAATAACCAATCAGACAAAAGGTAGAAATGACGACTATCACGCGACACTGTAGTTTTTTAGCTGTAGTCAAAGATGGCGTCTGGCGTACACGTGAATGATAGTTGTCTTTGTAGTAAAAACATAAGAATCCAAGGAGTTAAAACCAATTCTGTATTAATATTCAAACGAAAACTACGAGACAGGACAGTTTTCGACAGATGACCGCGGTCAAGCCAGCCGACGCTGGAGCTTAGCTAAAATTAGCTTCTCGCGTACATGGTGCATTACGGTAATAAAGCATCGGAGCGCCCTTTCAGGCAAAAACAAGGAAATGACGTGGAAGTGTGAGGCTTAAACATCAAAAATGTTTATTTAAGACTTACCTACGACTTTTCCAAATCATATCCAGAACAAATATGTTATAAATTTACTGCAGATGTTTGCAGCACACGTCGGGAACTTCCTGTAAATTTACCCCAAAGTTCCGATAAAGGAAAAGCACCTATTGTGGACCCCTTGATGGCCCCATAGTCATAAAAATCCTAGATCCGCCACTGATCTTCACTCTGAAAGGAAAGAATAATTCCTACAGCAATGAAAGAACCTAGCGGGCTAAAGAAAATAAAAATGTCTACATTTAAATGTATAATTGATATATTTACTGAAAAGGTTGTGGGAATCAGATGAGATATACAAATACCAGCATCAGGTATTGGTCTAATACCATGGTCATGTACTTGTACTACATAGCCATGCACCTAGTGTGACACTCAGCTCTCAGGTGAGTTGCAGCAGCAAACAGCAGCAGCTAACTCTGAAACGAGCTCTGGAGAGGCTAAAGTAAGCCTAAGTAGATGTGTGTAGTCATGTTGTGTGAATCCTCACAGTAACAACGTCTGGTTGGGTAAAGTACACAAAACAAATCTGTTAGTCACAGCTGATCGACGGTCCTTAGTTTGCTAACAGCTAAAAACTCAGGGAAGCTCACTACATGACGGCTGATTCAGAATAACGTAGATTAAAGATCCAACGGTGTGGTTCTACTCTGAAGAATGGCTTAGTCTGCAGAGAAAACAAGCTGCTGTTTGCAAAGCTGTTGCATGATATAAGCAAAACAAATGGTAATGGTCCTACTGTTAAACCTGAAAGAGCTCAAAGTGGGCGGAGCTTTTTCACCTATTTCTCAAAATCCAGTTGTCATCTGGAAATTTATCATCTTTTTTCTTTCAGATTTTGTAAACATCTAAAATGCACCACAGCCGAAAGTCACAGCACATCCCTCAAACACGACCCATTATTTTACTTGGCATGGTTTCTGGTCAAAGACAACTGTTGCAGGACAAAAGAGTCGATATACGTTGTGACAGAATCATGAAAAGGGTGGTTGTAAGGGTGGTTTAATGCTCATGACATTCTTAGAAAAACACACAGCTGCTTCCAAGTGTTTCTGACACATTCTTTAAATTCCAACAGCATGAGATGAAGATGGTTGTGTTAAAGTGGTTTAATTAGAGGTAAACTGCCATCAGCTATGAAAACCACAGCAGGTATAAAATGAATCCAACTGGACGACTAAACAAGTCCCTAAAATACAAAACATTCAATTCGTACTGAAATCAACTAAAGTTAAAAAGGCAAAAGTGAAGTTATAACACACACACACACATGCACACACACACAAACACACACATGCACACACACACACACACACACACACACACACACAGCATTGGTATCATAATTTTTGGATTCATCTGAACTAAACTAACACAAACGCAACATTTCTCTTACTAATTAAATTTCGTGCCTTGTTATTTACACCCAATCCTCCTGATCTGGTTTCACAGCAACAGAAAAAAAAAACAATAAATCATTAAATCACTGCCAGCTACAAAATCCTGACAGTCCAATGAAACAGGTGGTGGAGAGATTAAAGCATCAGCACCACTGAGTTGTTTCACCTGCTGTTATCAGGACACACTTTAATGGAAGGAATGCATTTAAAATGTTACATAAAACAGAAAAATGAAACTGCTGAGCAGGTTTTACAAATGTTAAATAGTTTCAGTTAAACCTTTAGAGCCTCTATGGAGCCCATTATGTGCCAAAAACAAACTAAAGGTGGTGGAAAATCTGTTTCCTCCAAAAGGATTGTTTATTGTTAGCAGACATCTCTTCTCTTACAGACGCAGTAATGAGGCATTAGTTGGGTCAGTCAAGTTGA
>SSNS01000080.1:1204582-1210808 GCA_006937985.1 Aphyosemion australe
ACAATAAGAACAAAAAAGCTTAAGAAAAGGACAAATAAATGTATCAGAGTCCATTTCTGAGTAAATTAAAGTGTTCCAAATTACATACAACTACATCGTGCTAAATTCACCTTAAAGCAGCAATCCAGAGTTTTCACCCTTTCAGGAATTATGTATGATTTTTCAGAAATCCGTAAAAGTGATTGTCTTATCATGTAGTGTGATATAATGTAAGCAGTATGTCTTTTTTTTGCTAAGCCCGCCCCCTACCCTGTAAAATCTGTGCAATAGGAAACTGAGCGCCGATCAGAGCTAACCAATAGCGTTACACTACCGCTTACCTGCTTCAAATTTAAGGAAGCACCTCGGCTGATGCAGAGTTGATGAACTTTTCACGGACAAGTAAGTCTTTAAAATATAAATATATGAAAACACAACATGACATGAGAATAATACTTGTAAACAACGTGTTTTAGCTCTGTTTGTCGGCTACAGAAGCACATTCATAAACAAGAAACATGCAGTCACCATCTTAAATTACAAAGTCGACCCGACTATTGGTGTGATACGCTTGTCAGCCACTAGATGGTGCCATCAGATAAAAGAAATACTCCAGAGAGCTACTTTAACGACTGTGGCTGGATGTTTGGGGTCACTCACTGTCTTTGTAAATTGATAAAAATAAACAATCATTATTTATACTTATAAACGCATTCTTTGGTTACAGCATTTTTAATATCAGCCATAAAAGTTTGCACAGTACTGTATTAAAAGGACCAATAAAAGTACTTCGTAGTTGTAAAATATCTCAGGAATCGCAGAAAACTCCGACAATAAAAATGGACCAAAACGTGTTAAATGGTGTTTACGAGCTCTGAAACTTTCAAAAGTTGGACCCAATTGGAACAAAAATCAAAGGCCTTTTTGTTGGCTGAAAACTGTAAACCTTGAAAAATAAATTCTTAAGTACAATCTTTAATCTTGGCTTCCACCTGTTTACAAAAAACAGGAGCTTGATGAAACTTTTCCATTTTCCTGCATGATAAGAGAAACTGAAAGTTGTTGGCGTTAACCCGCCGCTCAGAGCAGAGGTCGTTCTCTCGTGTTCAGGATCTGACAGCAGCAATAAGTGCACTTGTCTCAGAGGTTTCAGCTCTTTTACAGATAGTTGTGGGAAGCCGAAGTGACACGGTGACAGATGACATCGTCAGGGAAATTATGATTAATCACTACATGCTTTGTTTCTCCTGCTTAATAGCATAAGCACAGAAATAAGGGGCTTTGACATTATAAATCAGCTTCTTACATAAAATCCTTCTCCTGAAGGCTCATTATAACACCTTCTGACTTGCATCATTTCAGGTATAGCTCTAGCTTCTACAAGTCTTTCAAATAATCAACAGAGTTTCTAATAATAGAAAAATGTAGAAGATTCACAGAAACAAGTGGAGGAGAGAGAGACTGAATTCCGAGAGCATCCAAAACACAAAGAGAGCTTTGATCTGAGATCCACAGGAGAGATGAAGGAAAGGGAGTGAGGCCTTGGATACAAAGACATAAAAAACAACACAGAGCAGCAGAAGAGATGGATGCTTCAAACGTGTCCAAAAATGTTGTTTTTCTGCTCAAACAACCACGACAATCTGTCCTTGTTTATAGCATTTAGGGGCGACCGTTTTGTCACTATTGTCAGCGTGCTCCTTATGGTGCACACGTTATTTAGACACAAAAGGAGAGTTTCCGCCCAGCCTGCAGGTGATTGTGTAAAATACTCTACCCCCCCACCCTTTTGGCCTTTCTGATGCAGGTTTTTTGTCATTTAAGGAAAGAAAAATGGCAGCGGGGAGGGGCAGAGAGGAGTGGTGAGAGGGGTGCTTTGTCCTCTCTTGGTTATTTTTAGGCTCTTCTCTGGCCAAGGCTGGAACAGAATGTACCGAAACAGACCACGGTGGAGAATGGAGGGAAGACATATCCTTTTAGCTGCTCCACACCTACCGGACAGTAAAAATACACCTGCTAGTTGTGCAAACACGGCGCTGTAGCTGAGGGCGGCTTGTGTGTGAGACAACAGTGAGTGATGAGTGAAAGCCTGGTTCTGCTCCGAGCCTGCATCCGTTCTGAACAAAAAGAGTGGAAAACCCGAGATAAACGTTAAAACTGTTGTACAACCGTCCCGTAGAGGTGTTGAGTCCTTCAGAGAGAGCGAGAGAGAGAGAGAGAGAGCTGCAGCTCCAGCCTGTTTAAAGCTTATTTTGTTAAGAAATACAGCACTACTAAAAAATCGCATTGTATGCAGCCATAGAAACACTACTTGGAGTGTATAGGTGTTTGTGTGCGTGCGTGCGTGTGTGTGTGTGTGTGTGTGTGTGCGAGTACGAGTGTGTGTTTCCTCTGTCTTCCCAAACACCCAGTGTTGCAGGTTTCTTTCTGTTAAAAGCGAGTTTTCCTCTCCACTGTCGCTACATGCTTGCTTAGTATGAGGATTGCTGTAAAGACGCTGATGCTAGTCAGTGACTCGATTCAATCTGCTGGGTTCCTATTACTAACTGGCATAGTAAACTGAACTCAATTGGAATGTTTACTTTGTGAAGTGCCTTGAGTCATAATTTGGCACTATCTAAATAAACTGAATTGTTTCAGGTTAAAGTTTAAAGAGAATCTACAGCCACCTCCTGCAACATCCTGATCATTTCCTTCAGCTCTTATGAGAAAATAATGACCTTAACAGTAGGGATGTCCGATATTATCGGTCTACCGATATTATCGGCCGATATTATCGGTCTACCGATATTATCGGCCGATATTGGCCTTAAAATGTAATATCGGAAAATATCGGTATCGGTTTTTACTCCTATAGTGTCCCAACTTTTACATACCATGCACATATTACCCATCAAACTCTTTGGCTTCATCTCCTCTCTCTCAAAATGCCGAAATGTGACAGATCTGAGGTTTAGCTTTTGAGATATTTTAGTTTTATTTGGCACAACTTGTGAATTTTTAGTAATTTGCCCTGTGTATTGAGGGTCTGCCACATAGCACATAGCTACGTGTAGCTAGCCAGCAAACAAGCAACAGAATCTTCACCCAAGGCTTGATTTTCTTAAATTAAGATCTTTATTAATGTTTTATCACCATAACTAAAAAAAATACATTACTATTACCAGGGCTGCCAACTTTTGAAGTTTTCCATGCGTGAGACTGGGGGGGGGGGTTCGTCTCGCCTCCCTCCGCTGTCGGGGGGGGGGGGTCTTCAACCGCGGTGAAGTAGTTGGACGTTGGTTATTCGACAGACAGATCACTCCTGGTTCACTACAGTCAGTAGATGGTTTTCATGCCGTGCGCTGCGCCACAGAGAGACAGCGGTCAGCTGATGAAAGTGGTGGTCCGCTTAGGGACCGTCAACAATTTCTAGTCATTTGAGAACGCATACAAAAAAATCTAAAGCTTTCAGCTTAATTGATTAAATAATTCAAAATCAATTCTCAGTTGTGTTACTTAACTAGACCAACGAGACACATCAGTTTGAAACATATTTCATACAATCTGATCTTTTTTATGAGTAATTTAATGAAAAATAGTTTGTTTTTCAATAGCTTCCAGATAAATTGATCAAAATACTCAAACCCAATTTCCAATGGTGTTACTAAGCTAGACCAATGAGACAGCAGTTTTTAACATATTATGCAATTTGATCTTTTTTTTTTAAGATTTTTATAGAAAATTAAGTTTTTTTTCTTCAAAAGCTTCCAGGTAAATTAACAAATTACTCAAAATTAATTCACAATTTTGTCACTAAGCTAGATTAATGAGACACCACAGTTTTTCACATGTTTAATTGAAAAAACTCATTTTTGTTAAAATTTTATGACAATTTCTGTATTTTGCTTCAATTCCATCCAGGTTTTGTGATCAAATGACTCAAAATCAATTGTCAGTTGTTATTTAATTAGACCACAGCAGTTTTTAACAATTTTCATTGAGTCAGATTTAAAAAAAATATTTAAATAACATTACTCATCACTTCCAACAACCGGCGCAATTTACGTTCCAGTAACCTAATCTCTATAGTTATTCCCAAAGCTCGCACCTCCTTTGGTCGCTCCTCATTCCAGTTTGCTGCTCCCAATGACTGGAATGAACTGCAAAAATCACTAAAGCTCACTACCTACGTTCCATTATCTACCTTCAATAATTCATTGCAATCAATAGTTTCTGATCAATGTGTGTGCTTCTGAGTACTTAAAGATTGTTTTAAGTCTGTTTTGATGGCTTGTACATATTATATATGAGAACAGTCCTTTGTCTTTATGTCTAGCTGTTTTATCTTATTTTTATCTTGCATTTTTTTTTATCTTATCTGTTTTTCTTTGGTGTAAATTTAACTGTGTCCTCAATCGACTCATCTGGATAAATAAAGGTTAAATAAAATAAAAAATAAAAATAAAATAAAATAACAAATAACTAATTTGTCTTATATAGCTTCCAAATAAATTGATCAATGACCCCAAATCAATTCCATTCCTCCCACTCCAAAGGAATCCTATTGCTGGGTAGTTCCAAGCTGCCACCTCTGGGAATTGGTTTTGAGTATTTTTTTTTACATAATTTTACCTAGAAGCTTTTGAAAAAATTATATATTTTTAATGAAAATCCTAATAAAAAAGATCAGGTTGTATGAAGTATGTTAAAACTGTTGTGTCATTGCATTGGTCTACCTTAGTAACACAATTGGGAATTGGTTTTTACTATTTTTTTTATCAATTTTCCTGGAAGCTTTTGAAGAAAATATCTTATTTTTATGAAAATCTTAATAAAAAAAGATCAGATTGTATGAAATGTGTTTAAAAAACGTGTCTCGTTGGTCTAGTTTAGGAACAGAACTGAGAATTGATTTTGAATAACTTAATGAAGCTGGAAGCTTTTGACTTTTTGTATGCGTTCTCAAATGACTAGAAATTGTTGACGGTCCCTAAGCGAACCACCGCTTTCATGAGCGAGTCCTCGGAACACAGCTGACCGCCGTCTCTCTGTGGCGCAGAGCACACACACATCATAATAGCGCACGGCATATAAACTCATCGCTGACCCTAGTGAACCATGTAGTAATGTCTGTTGAATATCCACTGTCCAACTAACCTCACCGTGGTGCTTTTTCAGCGTGAGAAACTGGAAGTGTGGCGTGAGAACATGTGAAGGGGGTCAGATGCGTGTCTCACGCTCAATGCGTGAGTGTTGGCAGCCCTGTATTACAGACGTCTTAGCGTCGCGCTTAGCAATTAGCCTCACTTAGCGATTAGCCTCGCTTAGCATTTGTACGCTCACGCTGCTTACATTTTATCAACTAAGTAACTTTAACACACGCCCAAACATTCCCTAAACAAATTGATAGTTACAAAGACAAATGTTCGCCAAGGCACGAACGTATAAAGCAAAACCATATCGGTATAAAAGCCAATGTCGAGCATCCCTACTTAACAGTGATCCCAAAAACTTCTGAGCCACGCCTCCCAACTGGGAGACGTGGGAGTGTCTCACACAGGAGTTTTGAACCACGTAGGACAATGTCCTCCCGTGTTTCAAATTTGTATCTATTTAAAAGTGTTGTAAAAGTGACCTCTGACCTTTACATCTTATACACACTAAAAACTGTTGGGTCAAAAATAACCCAGATTGGGTTGCTTTGTAACCCAAGTGCAGGATGATAAAAGGACCGAGCCAGCCATGGGTTATTGCCGGTTCATCTCATGTGATTCTGTCTGATGTTTTAGTTCTGCACAAATGTTACAATAAGAAGAAATTATCTTAGGTTCCCTCACATTTGTAATACAGCTGCTTAAAGGTGTTGAACACTCATTTAATCAATACATTTGCAGTGGTCTCTAGTAGGAATGAATGCCTTATAGTTCTTGAGTTCTGCTGTGTGGTGGAGTTGCTAATGCTAACAGTTAGCTTCTACTAGCCCAGACGTTCTCTGCTGTTTCCTGGACGCTAAACCAACAACAGCCTTCCCCGTCGTGAGTCAAGATGGGTGAGTCCATGAATGTTAAGTGACAGTGTGACGTAGATCTGTCAGGATTTTCTAATCCTAGAGTTTCACCTAGAGTCTATTTTCTATCAGAAGCTAATGCAGGAGATAGGTGGAGGAGACTATTTTCATGATCAGCCTGCATGAAAAACTCAGAGTGACTGATTATAATCAGAAATGTTACTTCAATGTTTCACACCTTTAAAACTTCTGGTGCGC